>JAOUZG010002851.1:14162325-14213086 GCA_026289955.1 Argiope argentata
TATATATATATATATATATATATATATATATATATATATATATATGTGTGTGTGTGTGTGTGTGTGTGTGTGTGTGTGTGTGTGTGTGTGTGTGTGTGTGTGTGTGTGTGTGTGTGTGTGTGTGTGTGTGTGTGTGTGTGTGTTGCAATGTTATATAATAATCAAAAATAAAAAGAAGACAGTACACCGAAGATATAATAACAACGGAAATAAATAATAAAACAGAGATTAATTAAACTGTATAAACTTTGAATATTTATAAACTAATATATTTATCAAAGATATTAGTTTATAAATATTCAATAATATAAAATAATATCTTAGTTATTGAATAAATGTCAGTACCTTTGAAATCACAGATTATTTCTCATCAAGAAATGAAATGTTTCATCAAATTTGTATTCAGAAATTACTTAAAAAAATTTTTAATTTGATAAATATAAATGAAAACTGAAGAATAATAATTACTCCAAATTCAAAATTGCTTATTTTTACAGTATTTATTATTTCATCACATGCATATGGATAAATATCAAGAAAAAAAGGATTAATAGTTTAAATACTTTTAAATTATTTAATTCTATGTATATGTTTACAGGTTTGTATAATTTCATCCCTACTTCTCTCATTTTAAGGAACAAAGTATATATTTATAATGGATATTAAATGAATTCCTGATCAATGATCCTTATTTCGGAGGAAATCATATCGATTTTGCAAAGTTGATTGCCCGGTTCATCTATTCTATAAATTGGAGATATTGTAACTTCCTTTTTATTATTTGTCTTGTAAACTAAACAAATATTAAATATAATTCTTTTTTTAAGTTTTTGAAAAATAGAAGAAAATTGTGTCATTAAATGCTTGATAAAAGAATGAAAAGATTTTTAATTTTAGAGCAATAAAGTAATCTGCTATTGGAAATTCGATATTTTTTTTAATATCTGATATTAGAAATTATATAGATATAATTTTATAGATATATAGTTATAAAAATATAATTAAATAGAAATTATATAGATACAGATATTAGATATTATAAAATGATATCAAAAATATTTTTAATTTCGAAAAGGTATAAAATTAATTCCTACAGTTATCGCAGACAAACCTTAAAATTAATTTAAATTGGGATTTATTAAAATTCCAAAAAACAATTTCTTTTAGTAACCCACTTTAACTTTTAACGTACGCACACGCATACAATTTTATTGAACTTGTAATCGATGACACTTGATGTCAAAACAGTTTTTGCAAATATTAATTCATTTTTTATTAATTAAAACTAATATTCCCATCAAACATCTTCATTTTCCCACCGCCAAATTAATAAGACCAGTTTGTTTTCCCCCCACGTTAATGAGGTTAGACCTAACGTGTCTTTGACCAATTATTTCAAAAGGTTCTGTTTATTTTCTTGGAGCTTGATGCATTTATAATTAACATTGTTAATTAATCGATTTTTTGGATTAATTTTTAATTAATTTTTTTGCTTTCAAATTAAAACATAATAAAAGAAATTAAAAGTTTATAATCTGTATTGCGTTATTCCACCTGACGTATATCGGTAAAATGCAACGATTTCAGAATTTTTCACGTGAAGGCTAAGAAAGCGAGTTCAATTCTTGTGAAAATCAATCATTTCTTGATCCCTAATTTATATTAATTGTAATCATTTAATGAAAAGTAATTAAAATAAAATTTTTATTGGTAGACCTAAGCAGGAATTGATGATTTTTTATATTGTTAATTTTTAGTAGAAATAGATAGGTAGTAGATCAATTAATTTACATTATTATACCAAAAATAACTACAGTTTTTATAATTTCATGTTTTTATCGCCGTAAAAGTATCTATTCGATTGACATTGCTGAAAGAAAATCGAAATATTGTTCGGAATGAAAGAGAGAAGACAAATTTCATTAATCTTGTAAGAAGAGCAAAATTGTATATTCCATAAATAAATTTAAGTTAAAGAAATGTGGATAGCTTTCAAGTTCCAGACTTTTATTGCAGTCGATATTGGAAGAACGTGAAGTTTTGAAATAAGACTTCAGTCGGGTAAAACAATAAGTGGTAGGAAAAAAAAGCCATTTCATATTCCATACCATTCCTGGAATCAGAAGTCAGCGGCAAAAAATATCGAAACCATAAATAGCTTTGCGAAAGTTGAAACAATACCTTTACTTTGCTTTATTTTTGTTTCCCAAATCCTCTCTCTCATTTTTTACTTGTTTGTTTTGAAGAGTGTAATTTTTCAATCGAGCTGAAAATATATTATTTTATTGAAGAAATAAGAATAAAATATTTTTTAAAATAGTTTAACTGAAAATTCCTAATTATCAATTATAAATTTAAAAAAAAAATCAATCGATTAGTACTGTAGTGACAATATATTTCAATCACTCGATTTTGTGTGAAAAAATAAAAGAAATCCTTTATTTTGCTTTCTTTTTGTTTCATAAATTCCCTCCCGCTTTTTTTTTTTTTTTTTGAAGAATGTAATTTTTCAATCGTGCTGAAAATATATTATTTTATTGAATAAATAAGAATAAAATATTTTTTAAAAAAATAGTATAAATGAAAATTACTAATTATCAATTATAAATTTAAAAAAAAAACATTTGGTTTGTACTGTGGTGATGATGTATTTCAATCACTCGATTTTGTATGAAAAAAATAAAAGGAATTCAAACTTTAGCTTTTAATAACTTAATAAAAACTTATTACTTACATACTTGACAATGAGATAAATTATATTTCTTTTTACTCTAAACTGAAAATCCCCTTTACTGGAATGAAAATAATTACTTTTAATGCTAATCTGTTAACTTTTATCTACTGATAAAAAAACTCATGTATAAAATTTTATTTGAATCATTGAGTTTAAAAACTCTCTCCTTCATCTGTAAATCGTAAATAGTTCGTCTTATGTCGTTAAAAACATTAAGGTATGATTTTTATCCAAAACTCACATTTATGTGATAATTCTTACTATGTAGATATATGTTTAATCAATGTTTTTTTTTTCGTATTTTGAAGGTGTAATATTATCACCTTGTGATTAACCTTTTGGTTGGAAGTTAGATTACATCGCCTTTAGAATATTTTATACATGTTTTATTAAGTCATTTTTTAAAAAAGAATTTATAAGGAAATATTGTAATAAAAATGCACCATCAAAAGAAAAGCACGGAAAAATTTCATATGTATATATAAAAGGCAAAAACAGTTTCACCATTAAAGGAAAAATGGTCTCTATTTGATTTATGCCTCCTGTAATATCTTATTTAGCCCTTTAATTTCAAAAATTCAGAAACTGTAAACTCCATTAGATAAGAAAAGTAAGTTGACCTCAATAGAAGAATAGAAAACTATATTCACAAAATCATCGAACTATTTTTTTTTTCAGTTGAAACGAATTTATGTTATTTCGTCATTTTTCAATTATCTTTATTTCAATGGATTGGATTGGATTCAACAAGAAAATTAATCAGCATATTCAATTTTTTAATGAAAGAGAATAAAATTCTTTATATGATTGGCCTGCGGGACAAAATGGATTGGAAGATTTGAGATTAAAAAAATTATTTCTGATTAGAAAGAGAAAAATCACAGAATAGAAAAAAAAACACTATTAACAATTTTGTTTTTGTTTTTTTTGTTTTTCAAGTGATATGTGAACTTAGTTTATAGATTAATGAAAAGATTCTTCGCAATCGAATGTGATTTTAAAACAGGTTTTGAGAATTAAGATAAAAATATTTCTTTATTAAAATTCTTTTTTTATGAATGAAAAATAAAGAGATTTCTGCAATACACATAAAAAGATGTACGTATTTAAATTTTATAAAATTTTCAAAATGCTTCTTTAAATAAATACACTAATACATTTGATAGTGTATTTTTTATACTTTACTATTAATAAGTCTAGAAATTAAACAAGGCTAATGCTATTTCTTTGTCTTTCGATTTCACAGAAGCCTCTAAAACTTATCTTTGCTGCTGCTGTTACTAATGGCACTTGCCTATGAACAAGCCACCCGCTGATACAGCAGATTAAGCGTCTCTTGCTTTATTTTTTGAAATAGCGCCAACTAGTGCCAAGAGTACGACTTAACTACACACTCACCACATTTACTTGCACAGCTCCTTTTTATAGGGGGGCACATTCACACATCTCAACGATAGCACATAGAAAAACAACCATGTCAAAACTGGGACTCGAACCCGGAACGCCCAGAGCACGAGGAAGACGGGTTACCTCTGTGCCAGAAAGCCGACAAACGTGTCTTTAAAACTGTTTATATAATAAGAATTCAATTATAAATATCTCATTCTTTTACTATATTAAATAAATGCACTAATTAATTTTACTGTATATTTTTATATCTCATTTCCTTCTGGTTGGTATATCAATGGGAAAAACAGCCTAGGTAAGAACTTCTTCATGCCAATTATTTATTATTTGGAGTTTTTATTACTTAAGCAGGCATTTAAGCAACAAAAACTGCCTTTTTTCCCAATAAATAATAAACAAAATTTTGTCTTCAATACAATCGACTTCATCTCGTTTGAATAATTCTTTCCTTAGTGAGCATTTTGGTTCGACCAAAAGCTACCGCAGTTCGCTTCTGCTGAACCAGAACCATTCTGCCGGCATCATAAAAGGCGGCTGCTATTTGCTTTTCCATTCTTTTCTGCTGTGCGGGGAGCAAGGGGGGCGAGAATGATGCACGGACAGAGGGAGGGCGACCTGCCAGGTCCAGGCTCGATAAATAACACATCGCCGCTTGTTGGGCCATTCAGCGGACGGACGCCCCATCTTTCGGAAGCCCTTTGTTTAAGGGCAAAGATCATCGCTTACTCAGCTCTGCCCCTTGGGGTGGAGGAGGGGGGGATCTTCCTTGGAATTCTTTAAGCATCGTCGAACCGGGACTGCAGATCCCTATTCAAGAAATGTTTTAGTTTGGTGGATGGGCCTGAAATTTAATGTTTTAGGACAAGTTGGATATTAGAAAAATGAGAGTAAGATATTTATAATGTGAGGACATTATATTGTTACCATGTGAAGTTTTTGAAGCCTCAGAATGCGTGGTCTACCAATTGGTGACTTACTGCTCTTCAGGCCTCAGTTTTCCCTTTTAAGATTATAAGAATATAGTGCAGAAGGTTGTCACATTTCGCGATTAATCGGAAAAAAATAATTTAAAAACAGAAAAAAAAATTTTTAATTCCAAATTTTAAGTCAATGGCAAAGTTTTTATCTTTTTTTGCTTTTGTTAAAAGTTTTTTATCATGCAGAGCATGATGTTTTTGTTTAGGGTTTTTGAATCCTCAAAATGCTTGGGCAAAAAATTAGTGATTTATTGCTTTTGAAACATCAATTTTTCGCTTTTAGGATTATTAGAAATTGGTAAACATGGTCGTCACATTTGGCGACTTATTGCCAACAAAAAGTCCCAAATTGGCAGGAATGTCCACCATGTACCCGATACTCGTTGTATTGATGTATGAGTTTTCTGATAGTCACATGATTGCTTCAAACTTGTTTAAATTACTTAATGTCTTACATTAAGACAAACAATGCCATGAAACTTGAAATAGCAGATTTCAATTTTTTTCAGTTTTTTTTTTCATTATATATGTCATTAAAGAAACACTAGCTGAAAATTACACTTTTCCTGATTTAATTTACAGTTATCTTATCTTTTATTCGGCCTATTTTAGATACTCCAAGGCAATCTTTTCAATTTGATAGATTCAGTGGCTAGAGAAGATGTTTAAGGTTAACTGTGCGGAACGATTGTGAAATCGATTAGTTCCTTAAAAAAGTAGAGTTGAAAAAATTATAAAGTAAACTAATTTTTGGTTGTTTAAATTTTTTTCTTTTAAAATGTAAATTCATAATCAACATAACTAGAAAACGATATTGTATATATACCTTTTATTAAGGTTATAAAATATGTATCTTACCATACTTTTAAAATTAGCACTATTATTACTTATATTGTGCGATTGAAATAATTAATCAATTTTACAACGGAGAAAAAAATCAAATAAAACCTTCCAATTATTTTTTATTGATAAGAAATTTCATTACCATATATCTTTCACCCCCCCCCGCCCCCTAGGGGCACTTCGAAATGTGGATGAGATACTACCGGCACGGTGGTTAGATCTCTCCACCCTGGTGGGTACACAAATAGGGGGAGTTGGGCTCCTCCCATCGATGACATGACGTACTTCCTAAGAGGAGGGTTGTAACGTGGCCGGTGATGGTCACTAGGACTCAACTATAGTTCCCACATGTGTTGCTGTTAAGGTGGTCCGGTCATTTAGCCCTAGTGGTTTAAATATGTGTGCCTTCGGGCGGGTTGGAGGGTCTGGCACGACTCACAATATAACTTTTATCAATGAAAATGGTTATAGTTAGTAACGAATTTAAATTAATTATCCAGCAGCATAAATTGCGGCTTCCTGACCAATAGTATCTTAAGTCCTCTTATGTCAGCCTTAAATTTTTTTTAAAAAATCGTATTTAATCAGAGGAGAGTATTTGAACAAACCCATATCTTTCCTATTGACATGCTATTTCCTGTTAATAACTGCCGAAAATAATGACTCGAAAGCATAGATAGATGAAAATATGGTTAAAATATCATGAACCAGCATCTCCAAGCAAATAAATGTGTTTGGATTCGGATTCCATGCTTCCAAAATTTATCTACTCGCATTTTTATGTATAATACTTTTTAATCTATCTGTTTCACTTATTTCTGACTTTTTCCTAGTTTCAATAAATTTTTGAATCCATATTGAACTAGACTAAAAATTAAACTCTTCGATTTTAAATCAATCGACTTGGAAAACGCTTAATTTATGAAATGAATTTCCTCGGAAGATTTGTTGGCGAATAATGCAGTGAAGTTCTGATAGTGAATGCCCTAACTCTATTAGAAATAAACAAATAAAATCATTTTTATCCACTATATGTAGAGCAACATCAGTTACACAAAAAATTCTTTTCAAATCAATTTATCTCTCAGAAAGCAAATTTTTAATAGCCTACAAATATCTTCCCTTTTTAAATGGAATCGGAACACTTGCTTTTATTCGTAATATTTCATAGCGAACTTTGTTATTTTGAACTGAAATAAAAACCTTTTTGATTGGTGTCGTGCCCAAAATATTGTGACCAGTGCCAATGGTTCGCCATCCCTGGTATAGAGCCTGCTGAAAACATCGATATCAAATGCCGTCCCGATGATGAAACGTGGAAATTTGGCAACTCAGGTTTCGTCTCGTCTTCCGACTGCGTTTCATCATTAAGAGATCCGTCGCACAGTATTACCTGAATTGCTTTAAAAAAAACAGGATGTTAATGTAACTATACTAAACTATGATCCAAGGAAGAGTTGGATGTAGAAAATATGTTAATGAGGAAAATGCGTTTTATCTTTTGCAATACACATATCATCTCAACATAAATTATTCCTGAACAACTACAAAAAATAATTTTAAACTTATTATTGTTAAAAAATATAGATTTCACAAACATATTCAATGTCACAATTATACTATAATAAAATGAAAACAAAATAAAAATCATTATTTACTATAAATGAATAATTGTAAAATTTCTTTTATAAATATATTTAATAATATAACACATTAAAAGTAAATTTGGGATGAAATATTTTGCATTACACCCGAACATATAGCGTTTAAATTTAGAGACGTTCAACTTACAGTTTAGGGTGACATGTTTCAGGAGAACACGGATCAGTTTTTTTCCCACCGTTCATAAATTACTTACTGTTCTAATCAGATCGCAGATGGAATTTCTGGTGGTTCTACATTTGCATTTGTCTTGACAAAAAAGTAATCATATTTAACCAAATTAGAAAAAAAATATTATCAAAGCAAAAAGAAAAAAAAAAGTTAATACAGAATTAAATCAATGATCGCAAACTTCAAGTTATCATGTAAGATCCTTATTATTTTTAAGTCATTATTTGTCTACATTAATTTAAGTCCTTAATCAATTTAAAACAAACGCAAGGCTTCTCTATCGGTTTCTCTCTCTATTTATATAATGATAAGTTTTTTAAACTTTCTTTTTCAATTTTTCTACCTAACAAACAAAGTTTTGGAGCTCGACCGATTTTAAAAGGAAACAACAGCTATAATGTCCTAGTTCTACTTCAAAACTTTAAAAACGAATCTCTTTCAAAGAAGCATATATAATAATAAGGCAAAGCAGGTGAAAAAAAATTATCAACCGGTATTTTTTAACTGCCCATAACCGATATTTTTTGGCCTTAAATTTTGGAGACGCAAAAACCTCTTAATCAAAACAACATCATGCTCTCATATGATTAAAAAATGATGAATCTGGCTTGAAGACTTTTTCAAGGGTCACCCTCAAGTAAGTATTCAAACCAGTAAATTTTTCTACGATTGTCCCTCGTGAACCGAAAATCTCTGAAATTAGGGCCTTAAAGATAAACATGTATCACAAAAAATGTATTGTTTTTATTTTTATCTTATTTGTTGTCTTCAATTTTTGTGATATTTTGTAATATTGTGAAAAAATAGAGACAATGAATTTTTTGTAATACTTGTTTATCTTTATTTCTTTAATTTGTGGCGATTTTCGGGTCAAGATCGCTCACTGTTTTTGGATGAAAGTCAGATTCCTCACACAAAAAATCCCTGCAAAAATGTAAAATGCAAACAATAATAATAATTTGCAAAATAATAATTCCATTTAAAGAAGATTATGTACACAGAAAAAAATATCTATACACATAATACACTTTCGAAGAAAACGTTGGCATAAAAATATTTATAAGAAATAACAAAAATCAGAGGGCTTTTGCTTTTCAACCGAAAGAAAAGATCTTTTCAATAAATGAAGCGAATGATTAAATTAAATTCAATTTTTGCTAATATAAGTGGCAGATGATATTTTTTTTGATGAGAAATCTTTTATAAACCACTCAAGTAATAGCGAAAACAATTTTGTAAAAGAAAGTGCCTTCTAACGGACCCTCATCTTCTATAAAGTCATTTTTATTTTGTAGACTTGCCCTTCAAATTTTGGTTAAAAAATAATCAATGTCTTCAGTTGTTTATTCTTCGAGTCATTTCTGACGTCGATGAAATTTGCCTTCGGCAGCAAAAACTTTCAACTATTATTTCTGACTCTCTTTTTCTGGGTAAAAGTCCATATTGAAGTTTATGAAACACTTTATTGCCGAACTTTTTCCTTTCTTACAAAGAAATAATGACATGTTTATCGAAGTTTGAAAAATTACAGAACTTATTTCCAATGAAAAATTTTGTCTTTATGTATGGAAATTTGGAAAATTCAACCAAAATAAATATTTAAAAAAATATTAAATGAAAAGATTAAGTAAATTTAAAATTTGAATCAACTTACTGTTCACAAAAATCGAATAGTTGTAATTTTTTTTAATATTTCAAGAAAAAATCCTGCATAACCAACATCGTTTATTTTAAAGTTTTCAGATGGAAACACATGTCCGATTACAGTAAAAGTAATTTTCTTTATTTTCCTGTTAGATATCAGTTTTAACTTATATTTTATTGTATAAAGAGATAATACAATTATCCGTAATTATCAATTTTAGAGACTTAATAATAAAATGTAGAAGAAATTAGAAAATTATCAAACACTTGTTTATTATAAATTGCCATTACTGGAAATGACAAAAATTTGAGATGGATATCAAGACAAAATAGATTCGTAAAGAATAAGTAATCTAAAATTCTTAGATAGCTTATTCTTTAGGATGAGCAAGTGTTGGAAAAAAAGATTGGTCCAGCAAAAAAACAATTGTAATATTTAAACTATTGCTGCAATGAATCTCAATTTTTTAAATAATTAGAACATAACTGAATGGAATACTTGAAACTATTTAAAATAGTATTTCATTTAAGTTTATGACAGTTTTACTCATGTTTCATTTCTATACTGAAGAAAAGTTGAAAAATTAAATATTACCTGTTAAATTTGTGGTTCATTAAACGATAACTTATTCTGAAATGGGCAATTTTTTATATATCAGCTAATAGAGATACAGTAGAGCCCACAAGTGTTTCTTAAAGTTATTTCCACATTTTCCCACCAATTTCTGATCGCGTACTGTAAATTTTTATTGTTTTGAATGGCCCAATAATGTTCTAGTTTAAAAGGTGTCCCAATAAATACATATAAGGAAATTTCAATAATTAAATTAGTCAATAGATAATCATAAATTAATTATTAGTTGGTCATAGTAATATGAAAATATCTAAAACTGATAAAAAAATCATTTGTACTCAAAAATGATTTTGTAAGTCTTAATTGCTTAAACCCCAACGCTTAAATAACATAAATTATTTATTTTCTTATCTGAAATCCGTAAAAAATGAAAGGAAATCGATTGTAAATTTCAGATTATCAGGAGTGAACATTGTTGTTATGTCATTACTTACCTTTTATTAATTTAAGATTTTAACCAGTTTAAACCAGTTTGAAATAAAAATAAGAATTCTCTATCATCTATATCCCTCTCTCTGTATACAGGCATATATATAATAATAATATTTTTAAACTTTCATTTTCAAATTTTTTGAAGCTCAATCCATTTTAAGATGAAATAACAGCTATGATTTCATAGTTCTACGTCAGTCTTTTAAAAACGCATATACAGTCAAAGAAGCAAATTTTTAAAACGCATATGCAATCAAAGAAGCAAACATAATAATAAAGCAATACTGGTAAAAGCAGGTCGACCTTTTAAAAACGGAAATGCTTTCAAAGAAGCATACGCAATAATAAAACTGAAATGGAGACAGAGAGATAGAGGTCGATAGAGAAGTCTCGTGATTTTTCAAATTGGTGGAAATTTGTTAATAAGTTAATTTGATTAAGATAAATAATGATTAAAGATAAAAATAATAAGATTCTCACATGATAACTTAAAATGTATGAAAGAAGGTTTAATTTTAGTTTTATTGTAATTTAAATTGCTCTTAGAAAGTGAAATAAAAATTATAAAGCAAGCACGCATTACGCATCACTCTAAACATTAAAGAATTACAAAGTTATTTAGGTTACAAGTGCAGGTGTTATCCAAATGCCCTAGATTCTATTTCATTGACAAGAGAAACTCGCAAATGATTTGAAAAATGTTTAAAAGCAGCTGCTTCGAAATGAAATGTTTGCACAAACTTTGCGCCAACCGAAATGGCAACTGCGTCTCTAAATAAACATAGGGTGGGCTTGTGTGTTTGGCGTCGAATACACCCGATCAGGGATACTTCATGAAATGTCAAAACATGTCAAACGTATCGACCCAGTTTGACAGAAATCAAAAACTGAGTTGATAGTTTCTGGTTTAATGCGAAGTAGTTAGACATAACTGATTGCCTAAAATTTCATAGTGTGTTATATTAAAAATAATGTAAGGAGTAATATTATACAAAGTTCAATTTTTTTATTTTTGAAAGGTAAAAACACAGAATCGGATCCAAATGACAGCATAGGAATAGGATTTTGTTGGCCTAATTTATTAGCTTAACTTTCTGATATTAATAATCAAAATTTGAGGTGAACTTTTTTGACGATTTTTTTCTAATGTCAAACAATAGTGAGTTTAAATAAATATTTTCTAGATGAGTTGAATAAACTATTGTCTCTGACACTTAATTTAGTCATATTAACGTCCTATTTTTTTAAAAAAACTAGGGTTAATTGAATTTGAGCAGTGATGAGATAACGAGGACAGTAATTTATCTGGCTCCCCCTTCTCCAAGCTTCCACACCCACCATTGGGAGAAAGCTTTGCCCTGACGCATTTAAAATGCACCATACCCATATAATAAAATTAGATAACAATTTTAAGGATGGTTCTTCGGTGGAATCGAGCCTAGAACTTGAAACCATCCTGGTCGCAAGCCGGGACTTTACCACCAGACCACCACTGTCCCGAAGCATTGTAGTTTAGTTATATTAAAGTACCATTTAAAAGCAACACTAGGGCTAATTTGGGATGAACCTCATAACTTTGATCCGAGGTCTTATGATGAGGATGACACCTGATTTGACACTCCCATTCAAAACTTCCTCATAACAGGAGGGGAAAGACGTTTGACTCCGACTGATTTACGTCGGGGACCCATCTTACACTACCCTTCTTCGGTGGAATCCGGTTTCAAAGCCGAGACCTTGCCCAAAAGAATTTTAAAAAAAATTTCTTTGGAGTTCGTGAGCGATTCAATCACGGGAGCATATATTACAAGGTATTTGACGAATCAACATTCTTTTATTGAACAAATTATCCTTAGAAAAAGCCACATAAAATTGTCCATGAGAAAAAATTCTGCGCTAATGTTAATTTCAGAATAGTGAATTTTGAATCGCTGTTGAAAATCATACTTAATCAAAGAAATGTATCGGATGTTTTGCACCACAGTTCAAGCGAATTGCAGTTTGGGATTTTCACGCATGCGTGGATAAGTGCAAATTTGAAATCACAATTGTAAACACTCCTTTTATTATTTTGATACAATTTTAATGCTCTGAAACTTTCCCCAGTAAACGCTCTACAAAAAGGTATAAACATCTCAAATATCCGTTTACTATTTCTCAAGTTTTCGTGGTTCCAACACACAGACACTTTCAGGGGACTTCATTTTATACTATGTATAGAAGAGATTTCAAAAAATTAATCAGTTTTCCTGTATAATATTGAAACTTCTGCATTCAAAATTCTATATTCGTTGGATTTGAAATGAGTTTCCTAACTATCCTTTATAATTGGAAACAATAATGAAATATTTTGATTTATTTTTAAGGGACATTATTGGTTAGGTTACTGAAAAATTAAAACTTTCCCCACCGTAAAGTTTTCTTTATTCATTTTTTTATATTGTTACCGAATTAAGAAACCAAAAAACGTGGTGATTACTATATCGAAAGCTCGTATAGTGATGAATATCTTACTTAATTTATGAACATAACTTTATTTTTTTAATAATGTTTTGTTCTTCATACGATTCGCTTTTTCATTTCTAAAAATATTCGGTGATCAGAAAATGAATTGGGCCGGAAATCGGTTTTCTAAAAAGAAGACTACATTGTTTACAAATCCGGGAATTACTAATCTAAAAGGTTCTGAGGATGTTTTAAATTTGTTGTTTTAATTTGTTTGTTGTTAAGATTGACGTAATTATTGTAGCTTTTGTGTTCTGCTTTTACAAAAGAAGGAGCGATGTTGTAGCTTCTGAGGTTATGAACCTCTTATTACCGAGGGCAGAAGTCTGACTTCTTGCTTACACTCACCAAAACCCTTTTCACGGAGGGGAATTCATTCATGCAATCCATGCATTCATCCTCAGATCTTAATTTAGATCTAGAACAGAGAACGATCACCTGTGATCCAGAAAACCCAGTGGTATTATTCCCGACATGGAGGACTTAATGACCCCGACAGATTTAACCTGCTCCACCCACCCACATGGAGAGTCTTCAACTGGCAGGTTCGAACTCCCATCCCAAGGGATGCGAATCCAACGCCCTACCAACCAGGCTATCCTGGTGGTAACGTAATTATTTATTTCCAATATCAACATGACAACTAGGATATATGATGCAACTAGGATAAATTTTTTTTTCTAAAATAACAAACAAAATATCAATCTGAAGTCTTTGAAAAAAAAATAATAAAACTTGCTTTTCATTTTTGAGTAATGCAAATTCCTACAAGCATAAACATATTGAGACCCTCTGGTAAAACATAAATGTAATATAAAAAATAAATATTTCGAATCCTATGAAGATGACATAATTTTCTGTTTTTCCATCCAAGAAGAAGATTTTTTTTAATGCATTGAAGAAATGTGCTGGCAAAAAAATGAATCTTTATTGGAACTACAGACTAGAAAAAAGAAATAAATTTAAAATACAGTTTTAAGGAAAGAACTTCCATTTCTCTTTTTTTAAAGAATTCGATATAAAGGCAAGACAGAAAAAGGATCTTCGGCGCGAACTTGAATATAGGAGAAATGAACTTATTTTTCAGGTATCTTGGAATTGATGAGAAATTGGAGAATGTGTTGATGTTTTGGAAATTGGAATTTCGGACTGAAAGTTGGGTAGATTATGTTGTTTGCCTGCGATGTAGATTACTTGGAAATCCAAAAATTTATGACATATTAAGAAGATCTGACAACTAATTTTTAAAAAAGATTTATAAGTACTTTTAATTCCGAATTTTTAGAATATATTATATCGGAATTTGAGTTTTCTGCATTCATTATTCCATGTTCATATTGCTGTGGTTTCTACTTCCTCCGTCAGGGGTCTTTTTAATTTGTTGGACGAAACTGAAATAAACAGTCCTTTAATAGAAAATAACGACAACATACATTTAACGTGAAGACACTAGAACAAAGGCAACACATGTATAGAGATGAGACTAACACACAGTAGCCCATAAGTCGTAATCTGTAGTACTAACAGCCACAGCACACAAAACGGCCAGACAGGATTCAGCAGTAGATCGAATCTTCGTAGCTTCACTCTATGGTCTCTTCAAACGGCTGTGATTCTCCACTGTCTCCAATTTGTTAATACATAGACAGTCATTAAATGACTCCCCTCCTCTATTACAAACTTGCTAATAAGTATTTTTACCATGTCTAAATCTTTTATTTACATATTAATTAAGGTTATCTGGTGTAGTGTGGGGATGAGGTTGACAGCTACGGTGTCATCCTCGTTATCTGACCATGGTTTAAAATTTAGAAGTTCGTTCTTTCAATAGCCTTAGTGTTGCTTTACAAAGGACTTAAATATAACTACACTAAACTACAATAGCTACGTTTATTAGGTTGACAAAATGTCTGATACGATACCGATTAAATAGCTATACGTTTGATGTCAAGTGAAGTGATTTATTCAAGCTAATGACACACAACAAAAGGTATCCTTTTAGAATTAAATATGAAAGACAACGGAATTTTAAATTATGAAATCAACTTAATGTCGAAATTTCCCTAACAATTAAAAATAATAAATTATATTATTTTAAGTTTTCCTTGGTATTTATTTTCAGAATGAAATTTTGTAGAATTACGTAATATCATAATTTACATGGATTCGTGGGTGAATGGATAGATTGTGGAGTTAAAGTAGGACCGAACTCGCGACGTAAAGGTTTGTAGCCGAGTAACATAATCACTATACAAAAGTAATTACTCGTGTAGGAAGGTTATCTGGCTTATGAAGCTTTCACCCCTACTCGCCCACTAGTGAGTCGGTAGTGAGACGAACGATGCTTTTGCGCCAAGCATTATGGCTTGAGTGGCTGTGAGTTGGTGGCGAATTTGACTGTTGTTTCCAATGTGACTAACGACTTTGCTGATGGTAGAGGGCGCCACCACAGCTGTGCAAAAATTGCTAATTCTAAGTCGTGGGTCACTATTTTGAGTGCATGGTTAGATAGCCCAAGGACCAAACTCACAACATCCTCGCTTATAGCCAAATAACATAATCACTGTACAAAAGCAATTACTTGTATACGGAGGATGACTTATGATGCTTTCTCCATAGATTCATGCAAAAAATTATTTTCCCAAAAGAGTGTTTTGTATCAGGAGAAACATTCGAAAAATTATAATGCCCATTAAACGAGGTTCCATTGTACATAATTTCAAATACATGAAATAATGAATTAGAATACATTTGTTCTTTACAATATACAATATACAATTTCTAATACATCCTATTTTCCCATTGATGTGAGTATAAAGAAAAAAAAGTCAATGAAACCCCTAGTTAAGTATTTATTTTTGCATTTATTTCTTCCTTATAAAAAATATTTTATTGCCAGAATCTAAACTTAAGCTCTAAAACATTGAAAAAAAGCATCGTTCATAACAACTAACTAAAATATAGTTGATTTCATCTCATTTCTATCATTCGCAATTTATTGAAGATTTCGGTAAACAAATAAACACGACCCAAAAATGTTTCTGCTGATCTCATACGGTGTGGCGGGCATCGTAATAGGCGGTCTCTATTTTCTTTTCCATGCTTTTCTGTAATGTGAAAGATCGCGAGGGTGCGAATGCTGTACGGACAATGGGAGGGCGATTTGCCTCGTCCATACCCGATAAATAACCCATCGATGCTTGTTAGGTTTTTCAGCCAAAGACACACCATAGTTCAGATGCCCTTTGTTTAAGGCTAGGGATCATTGCTTACTCAGCATTTGGAGGGAGGGGAGTCATCTTGGAATTCCAAAGCCATTGTCAAAGCAGGACTGTAGATGGCATTTCAAGAAATTTTTTGAATTGGCGTATAGACCTGAAATTTAATGTTTTTTGACGAAATTTTTATTAGATAATTGGAAGTGTTTTTTTAATTTGAGATATAGAAGGCTGGTATGAGATACTCCCAAATCGTTTCGATTTGATATATTCAGATTAAAATCTTTAAGATTAATTGTGGATCTCACTTTAAAATTTGATTAGTTCCATAATGTGACGTTTTCGGATAGATAAGGAGGAATATATCAAATTGCGTTCCCACGGGAAAGCAACCTTAGATAACGGTGGAATTTGTGAAAGGTGAAGATTGCAGACTAGACGGAACCAATACGTCTCCTTGCTAGCCGCCGCTTTCCCCTCTCTTGTAATTGGAAAGATAACTTGGGTCAGATGATCAAAAAAGTTGAGAATAATGCTGATTGGTCATGTGCCATCGAGGGCCGGTTTTTGAGACCGAGATAAAAAGGGAGACAGAGAGAGCCGAAAGAGGAGAGCCAGGTGTAGCGAGCCAAATGTTAGGAGACTGACGAAGCAACAGCTGGTGATTGGAGGGAGGATTCAACTTGGAACTCTGTGAAAAATTCTCAGGAGAGAATTTGGAATTTACGTAGGCCGCCGAGCCCACGTGGAGTTCAGCGGAACCTTTGGAACCATTCAGCGTCTCGTCTGAAGTGTGAAAGCTCATCCGAGCTTGGGAAATACCTCCAATTAGCTGAACAGTTGTCTCGAGTTGCTCTTCCAGCCAGTTCATCACCTTACGCTCTACAAACCCAGCAGGTTAATCGACAAGCAGAGAATCCCGAACCTCGGACCAGATCTTGCGGGAGTTTCAAGAACTCCACCCTCCGTCTTCATCTACGAGAGAGACTACCTTACTATTTGAGGCACAGCACCTTTCCCTAGTGGAACTCTGAACTTAATTGCCTATGTTTTCGTAACATATTTAATCAAGAAGGTGAAATTGTGCAAAATATATATGTATTACAGCTGGAAATGAATAGATTTTTATTTCTCCAAGACCTGGTTTGTCTTCGGCCCAACTCACCAGTAGCCCCGGCCAACACGTTACAATAATTCTGAGTGTAGGAAAAACGTCATAAAATAACCTACTCCTTTTTTTAAAAAAAATTCTAAATTTTTTTTATTTAATATTCAAATAAAGATGGTAGAAAATATTTTTGGCATTTATATATATTGTTACGAACTTACAATTTTGATTTCTAGAACGAGTAGTGTCACTGTAAGAAATACCATTTTACGAATTGTCCTACTGCGAGCTGAGAGGGTGCCGCGTAAATGATATCAGAACTTGGTGATTAATTTTGCACCCATTTGGCAACTTGGTGACTGATTTGGCGACTTTGAGAATAAAATTGATATTGCTGGAAATCTCGAGAATTTGAACGATCCGTTCAATAGAAACTGAAATGTGTTCTGATTGGCCTAGAATAATCTCGGCCACCTCCCGGGATAATAGTCCGTCAGTCTCAAGCTTCAGGGTGATTCGAATTGAAAGAAGTAAATTGAACCTGAAGTGGAGTTGGAGTAAAAGACAAGTTACGAGTCTTCTAGAGGGTAGGGATGCAACGGTGGAGTTCTTGGAGCTGAAGCAAGTGCTGAACTGTTATTTGTCGATTTCTGTTTTATACTGCGGAATTGCGGTCGTGTAGTGTTTGCTGTAGCCAGTCGTGAGGTAGAGAGTCGGTGACTAAATCGAGGAGTCATTGAGAACTTCAGCAGTTTGGAAAGAACGCAGAGCGAATCTCCGAAGATCCTCTCTACTACTAGATTCTGTGTGACCTCTTTGTTTGCTGTGTTCGATTACTACTTGTGGACTACTGTGTGATGTCCTGTGTTCGTGTAGGATTTACATATCTGTAGTCTGTGTATTCGTCCTTTTTGTGCTCGTGTTCTTTGTGTAAATAAACATCGTTTTGGTTTTCTACGGATATATTTTGATTGTCTTCACGGTATTCACTTACTATAAAGGAACTCGAACACACACACACAAACACGCACACACACACATGTAAGATCATATCTATGGAATTCTCAATAGTAGAATTAGATTTTGGTGACTTAGTGAGGGTAAAAGCCATACAAAAAATAAATTTTGAAATGAATTTTATTCTGACGAGAAGCTTTATTCACATATACATTTTTATTAATGATAATGACTATGAAAATTAATCTGTTCAATTTATTTATCTAGCAACCAACGTTGCAACTTCTTTGCAAACGGCACTTACAGTCTCATTATCTTGATCTGCAGGTTTTATGAAAATCCTGTTTAACAGGAGGAATGAGTTTCTGCAGACCCACCATATCATTATTTCTTGATATAATTTTACTTCTAAGATATAATTATAGATAGATCCAATTAGTTTTATTATATTTTCACTTTATTTTAAAGATATATAAGAGCTTTTTTGGTAGATAAAGTGTAATTTTGAATTTCGCTCAATTAGATGAAAAGGACGATGTCCTATCAAGCATGAGTCCCTTCTTTATTTTTCACAACACTGAAAAAAAATTTCCTAAGTAGATTTTGATTTAACACATTCCAGGCTCACAAGCATGATATATTTTTTAAATAATATTTTTCAAAATTGGAGTACTTCAACGTCGAAGTCAAGATTTCATTACTAGATTAGCATGCATCATTTGGCCGTGCGAACCTCATGGTAAGGTGTCAGCTTCAAAACCAGATTCCAATAAAGAAAGGTCTTAAACGTGTGTTCCGAGCAAGTTTAAAGCTTCTTGACCGATTTGGTGAGGAAAATTGATAAAGCTGTGACCACTCAGTGTTTTTCTTCGTAATCTGATTGCGATACTATACTCATGTCCATGGATTAAGGATCATTCAGATTTACGCGCAAATCGAACTCTAGCATACGTATATTACTCGTAAAAGGACAACAAACCTCTTCAAAAATCATATGCAGATTGCAAGAAGTCACCAGATGGCACCGATAGTACTTCACAATAAAGAAAGTGTAAGAGAAAGATGTATACGGAATACAGGAAAAGTTGTAAAATTGTTCGAAAGAGCTTTATAAACCTTTAAGCGAAAAAAAACGAATAATTATGGCAAAAAGGACCGATTTGGATGAGATTTCACGTCGTAGAATTATCGATCGTCTGGACTTTGGGCCTATCCAAATGCAGATATTCAAGGAACTTCGAATCAATTAGGGTGCCTTCTCCAGACTTCGGCAACAATTCCAAGAAGATGGTAATGTGAGTAGATGTTACAGCACAGGTCACTCTAGAGTTACAATGTGGAATGAGGACTGGTTTTTGGCAGCTACTGCCAAAAGAAAGAGAAAGAGCACAGCATAAAGCCTGTCGCTCTACTGGTAAAGACAGTTTACTGGTAAAACAGTTCCACTGGTAAGACTACTACTGGTCAAGACAGTTTCAAGACAGATCTTCTACAGACGCTTGGGCAGATTGGTCTATAAGCTCGTAGGCCTGACAGATGTGTCCCACCTACTGCAACTCAATTCCACATGAGGTTATCCTGGAATAGAGAGTATGCATTGAGGACAATGAAACAGTTGGCTTGTTTGATGTATAATGATGAGTCCATGTTTAGCTTGCTGTCTGATTCCCTCCAGAATTTCACAGGGAAAGTATCAGGTACCTGCTTCCTGTTAAAAATAGTCTTACCATTAATAAATAGGTTTTAAAAATATGTCATATTTGTATTGCTTCTGATTCTTTCTTTTTCTGAACATTACTCTTAATTTTTGGATACGAATGTAAATCGATCCAGAATACTTTAGTGTCGCTTTAAATGTAAGAAAATTAATATTCCCTGCTTTATGAAACATAAAAGCGTTGGAAGTAAAGAAATGTTCTAAAAGACGTGAAAAGTAATTTATTGTTTGCAAAGGACTTATCCTCTAAAAATAAATTATTTCTATGCAACTTTTAAAAAAAATTAAAAGTTATTATCGCTGTAAAGTTGCATCACCTGGGCTCATCGAACGACGAAATGATTGCATAATAAAAAATATTTACTACAAATGAATCACGAAAAAAGTTCATTTTCGAAATATATTCACTCACAAAATACAATAAACAATAAAATTAAATCAGGGTTCCATTTTCAATTAGACGTGTATAGATGCATTTTAAATACAGTGAGTCTCAGTCACAAGTTGCTAAAAAGATCGAAGAAAAACTGAATAAGGTCTTTCCTTCGTCCCAAATTCAATTACTGTACCAATCAGAAAGCAGATGGAATTTGTAGTTCCGCATTTCTATTACTCTTGAAGGAAAAAGGTCATTCTTTTTTTACCAGCTCTCTTATGTTTTATTACAAGGAAAAATAATTAAGATAAAAGGTTTTTGGATAATATTTTAATATTTTTGTAGAATTTTAAATTGAAATTGCATAATATTTTTAAAATTATATTAGATTTTTGATAAGAATAATATTTCAATTACGAATCCATATGAAAAAAATACAATAATAATTTCAGTCCCAGAAAATTTTATTAATATGATAGAATAAACTATAAACACATAATTATTTTCCAAGCAAACGTAGTGATAAAAATATTTATTGGCGATATCAAATATCAGATACGAATTCTTATAGGAACTCTTGAATGCTGTTGCTTTAATATCAGAAAGAAAAGATCTTTGTATTAAATAAAAAGAATCCTTAATATACATTTAACAAACGTTTTTATTAATATAAACAAAAGATTAATACTTTTCTTTAAGAAAGTTCATCAGATATTCCAAGTAGCAACAAAAATACTGCGAAAAAATTGTCTCTAATATTTTCTCATCTTCGATAAAGTGCTTTTCATTCGTGTACTTTCCCTTCAAATTGCTTTTGAAAAATAATTCATGTCTTCAGTTTTTTGTTCTTCAAGTCGTTTTGTGAACTCGATGAATTTAGCCCTCGGCTGCCAAAACTTTCAAACTATTATTTCTGGCTATACTTTTGCTTAGTTAAAAGTCCATATTAAAGTTACTATATATGAATTTTTCATCTCTTTTCTAAAATTAACAAAACGGGTTTTTTTTTCAAAATTTGTGAATTCAGAAATGCTGGAAGTTACAAAAGACATATTGCATAGCTTTATTGAAAGGAATATTTTAATTTTATGCATGGAAATGGAGAAAAATCAAACCAAATTTAAGAAATTTTATAAAATAATGATTTGAATGAACATTCATAATTTTATAGAAAAAAGCTATGTAAATTACATATCTTGATCATGCTATTGTTCACAAAAATTAGAATCACTAATTCTATCAACAATTGCTAGAAAATTTTCACCATACTGTACATAATTATGCTAAAATTCTTAGATGTTGTAGCTATATAGCAGGTCACAGGAAAAACATGCTTATCATTTTCTATTTAGGCAACGATATTAATTTGTTATGATGCATACTGCATAGTGTAGGTTTGAATCTTAAAGAATAATGCATCTGGATTCTTAGTTTTAAAGATTAAATATTTGCAACTTAAAAAACAAGAATCCATCACTTGATCCCTTGCTGAATAATGAGTTAGGTGGCTAGCTACTTGCAGATTAGTACACCGAGGACTGCCGTGTGTTCCCCATTTAGTGAGTGGTCAAGCACTGCATACATGAGAAGGTTTTAACTGTTTATATGAAGCAAAGAGCAAACAGAGCGGCGACAGCTTCTCATGAGCGCTCCCTCGCTTTCAGTCGAGAGAAGGAAGGATCAAGCAGAGATAATTGATTTGATTAATTTGTGAGGGGTTTTTTTGGCGCATGAGTCACATTTGGCAAAGCTGCACCATGCAAATGGTAAAATATAAATTCGAGGACAAAATGAAAGTTCATATTGTAAATAAAATGGAACAGAAAAAAAAAGATAGAATTTTTAACTTATGAAATGTAAAGACGAATCAATAGAATTTTCTAAATACCAGTTAAGGAAAACAATTTAAAGTAGACGAATACGGGATCAAATCATTGTTGATCACGGTGGACACAAATGATGACAGAAATAAAACAAATATTACATACATCAGATATAGTAGTATATAGCTTAATATATAGATTATAAATTTTTTAAAAAAAAAACATTTGAGTGGCGTTTTTTACTCCTCAAGCACTTCAGAGCCAATGAAATTGAAACAAAAAGGCGAATACGATTTAAATTATATTTAAGACACTGGATTAAAATATGTTTCATAGTAAAATCCACACGACATGTGTTGAAGTTTTACCAAAACGAAGATGTCTCTGTGTGTATCACGTATGTCCTACACAGAAGTGAAACAACTTCACGCGTAGGGAGAGTAGACAATAATTCAATAAATGGCTTGATGGAATGCTATTTATTTTGGCCCTAGAACCGAACTTGCGACTTTAGGGTTTGTAAGGGAATAACATACCAAAACAATTACTCGTGTGTCGTAGATGCTATCTGGCTTATGAAGCTTGCACCAAATACTCTCCCACCGGTAAGACGACGTGGAGACGAAAAACGCATTTCCTCCAAGCCTAGCAAGAGTGTGTGTGTGTTGATAGTGATGTTGGCTGTTGCTTCCAATGTCTTTGATGACTTTTGCTGCCGGTGGAGGGCGCCACAATAGCAGTATGAAGGTTGTTTATTCAAGGTCTTGGGTCACCATTATGGCAGATGCGGATTGCTGTAGGATCAAACTTGTGGTATTAGGGTTTGTAGCCGAGTAACATAACCACAATACAAAAAGAATTATTTGTGTATTGTAGATGTTATCTGGCTTAAGATGTTTTCCCTTCAAGCATAATGAAATATGGTAAGCTAATCTAGAAAATAATTCTTCCAAAAACCGAAACTAGATTGCGTATTATATCTTTGTAGATAACAGAACGAGAATTTACAATGTATACGAATTTCTTGTTTGCAAAATCTGCTCATTATGATATCCTTCATTGTGTTCTTACATCTGGAAGCATAAAATAACATGTTAAATTGTTGAAAACCATGACTTTCTATATTATCTTTTAGTTCGAAGACAGATGTAATGGAAATACCACAGATGAGGTATCCACACTACCAGAGATGTAATTATGGTTATCAGGAATGATGGTTTTAAGGAAACCCCGGATAGTAGCTTTTTTTTCATAATGGGTGATGTGAGGAAGAAAAAACTATATGCGCAAATAATCGTGGAATAAGATTTTTAGAGGAAGTATCGTGATTGTCAAAAAGCATCTTGTTTAGTTTTCGATATTTCGAAGAAAATAGATTTTGTTGTTTGAATTTCTTTTTCCGGCATCTCATACGAAGATTTGACTAACATCGATAATTTTAGTGTCAAAATCTCTTGCTAAATTTCACTCATTTAGCATTTATTTATTTTAGAATAACTGACCTTCCTAAAGTAAATCGGCTGATTATTTGATCCAAAATGTAATGCTTTTTGCCATTTTAGCCTGGAATACGAAATTTGATCTAACTCGCTTTTTTTTAAATTAGTGTTCAAAACATCTTTTGTTAAAAACTTTTATCAAGATTTAACACAGATATGAAATTTGATTAAAATAAAAAAAATTAAGTAACTCTGAAATTCAGTCCTCTAGCTCGTGCAAATTTATGCTTCTGCTTTCTCGTACATGAAGTTTAGAGGAAGTATTGTAATGAGAATCGAAAAAAATGAGATTTTGATTTATCGAAAAGCTTTTTGACATTTTTGTTAGATAGCTACAATTTTTAGAATTAAGATTTGATATACAGAATTCCGTATATCAGTTTTAATTTGATATATGGAATTATAATCCAATTTGTAGATATCTTCTTCATTTCGAATGGAATCCAATTGAAGAAATTTCTTTCTACTTATTTTAGTATAATTGAATTCCATAACAGTAAAAAAAGAAACATAAAAATCTAGGTAAATAAAATTTGGTGCTTAGTGCTCTAAAATAGACAGAATACATAAAACATTTGATTATCCGTACACCTGTGCTTTTACATGCATGTAAATGCAATAAATTATAAACGCTATGTTTTGATGATGTCGTGCCCACTTTACAATAGAAGGAGGGGTGCAGTAGCTTCTAAGGTGCAGACCCCAAGGACAGAAGTCTGACTTCTAGTTCATATGAAGATGACACAAACTTATCACATTCGCTTGCCCAGTCCCTTTTTTACATGGGGCTCATTCACACTTCTCACAGAACAGGCATGCCCTCATTGGGACTCGAACCCGGGACGCCGAGATCACGAGGAAGACAGCTACGTTTGCGCCACGAAGTCTGCAAAGCTATGTTTTGAATCGATGAAATTCGCTTTGCTGTCTTATACCTGAAATTCTACTTTTTTAATATCAATTTTTAGTTTAAATAACCCTTCAAAAAAGAACCCAAATTATTCGCCCAAAAGATTAAAAATAAAGGAAAGAAATAGTAATTTTTTTTGACTATCTTTTATGGTATGAGAGTTAATTACAGCCTTACACAAATTCTTCAATTTTATGTGATTGCCCAAGCAGCAAAAGATCATCGGCCAACCATTGGCCACACATCGCAACGCAGAACGCGCGACGTCGGGCCGAGATCGGAAGCCGATGTCGCGCCAACATTGGTCTTGTCCCACGGCGGAACGCCGGGCGATGATCGCGCCGACTTCTTTTCGATGAAATTTCCGATCGTTTCCCAACGTGTTTTCTCATGGCCGACGTCATTCCAATCATTTCCCGATATGTTTTATCAATGGGCGACCCAATGCCAACCATTTCCCAATGTATTTTAGCAATGGGCGATATGTTACCAACCATTTCCCAATGTATATTTTAGATATGGACGACCCAATGCCAATCATTTCTCAATGTATTTTAGCAATGGACGACCCAATGCCAACCATTATCCAATGTATATTTTAGCAATGGACGACCCAATGCTTTTTAGCAATGGGAGGTCAAATATCAATCATTGGGCGATTTATTACTGAACAATTGCTGCATCAAATTGAAATATTAGTTTATTGGTTATTTGGTTTTCTTAAACCCTATAATTTAGTGTCATAATAGTTAAAATTATTGTACTTTCAAATTTTTTTCAAACGAATGAAAATAAGAAAGATTTTAAGTAGTTTACTTTTCTTTTCTACTTATGAATATTTTTGTTTGCTATTTATTTTGATAAATTTAAAATTCCATAAAACACTTGCTTTTCATAGAATGATATGTTTCATTATTTTAACTCTTTGACTTTCTTAATTATTATTATAGCATATTGTTTTATCACAATCTTACTCTATACATTTTCAAATTACATTTTTTTTACAGTTCTAAGGAAAATAAACAAATGTTAAAATTATCTGAAATAATTTTAAATTTTATCACTTGAACATCTTAATTCTAATAATATAATCTTATATCTCTATGTAAGGTTAGTTTCTTTCATTTATATTTCCATTATTAAATGCATGGGAAAAACTGCTAACATAATCATAGTTTCAATTGAATAATTAATCAGTGTAATTATATATATATATATACTATTACATTTTTAATATTGCCTATACAATTTGTTAATTTTAAAAGTTATTTCATAAAATTTCAAAGCATATTATTCTTATATAATTCTATTTTCTATATAAGACTATATAATTCTTATTAAAAAATTATATAGTTAGTTCTATATAATATATATAGAACTATATGTATATTCTTATAGTTTGCTATAAACTTTTATATTGTTTAATGTTAGCAATAAAAAATAATTACTAAAATGCAATGAATAAAACACAAATTCCTATTTTAACATATTTTGAACATCCCCCCTTTTTTTACTGCATTTGTTAAAAATTGTTTAAAACACTAAATTATAGCATTCCAATATGTGTTTCTTCAATAGGCAATATTTTTAAAAGCACAATTTAACAAGTTACTTTAAATATCTTTTCTAGATCTCTGTATAGTAAGGTTTGGTTTTGTGGTGAAAGAACCAAATTTGATCTATGACAAATTCTGAACATTATACAAAAATTCCATACACAAAATGCAACACTTCTTTCATTTATATGAAACTCCTATTAACTTACATACTTTATGTTGAAGAAACTTTATACCTCATTATAAATGCTAGTTCTAGGTAGTGTGTAATAAATAACATTCTACAAGACAATTACCAAAAAATAATGAATAAAGCAAAATTTTTATTTAAACATAATTTGAACATTTCCCTATTTTTTCTAATGCAGTGGTTAAAAATTGTTTAAAATACTAAATTATGCAATTCCTATTATATGTTTCTTCATTTTATTTGCATGAAATTCCTTATGTTTACTATTAACTTACATACTTCATGTTGAAGAAACTTAATACTTCATTATAAATGTTAGTTAGCTAGTGTCTAATAGACAACATTTTACAAATAAAAAAATTATTTGAAATTTGTAATATTTATTTATTATAAGTTTAAACTTGGTTTTGTAGCACAAGAACCAAATTTGGTCTATGATTAACTCTAACATTTTACGAAAATTCTAAATAAATGCCTAATTCCAAACAAACACTTTCAATTATACAAAATTACTTATGAAAAATGTTTAAAAATATATATATTATTTTTCCCTTTTTATTTTTTGGAGAAAGGAAAAAAACAATTTATTTAAAAAGACCTTTATTAAATAAAATTTCACAAATACAAAGTAAAATGATATAGTAACTTCAAATTTTAGGCTGAAGTTTCAGTAATGAACTTGTACACCCAAGCAGCATCCTGAAACTGACTCGATGACTATTATGAATAAATAATATTTTCTCATCATTTATAAATAAAATTTATTTAATTTAAAAAAATATTTATAATACTTGAAACATTTGAAATTTCCACAAATTTACATAAATACCACACAATTTATGTAAATATTATATATATGTATAACTGAATCATCTGCTATATATAAGAAACCTTTTAGATTCACTTTTCCTTTTTGGTCACCTTTCACGAGCCTAGAAAATAATAATAATTATTATTGAGTTTTCTCTTTTATTAAAAAAAGTACATATAAAATATTTGATAGTTGGAGAAAAGTATTTAACAAGTAAAAGTCTTATAGAACTTCATAAACATGATAATGTTTAGGATAAGAGAGAAAAATAAAAATATTTGAAACTAATGAGAGTAAAATTTGTGACTATTTTATGAAATAATTAGAAACTATTCATATAAAAGTATTAAAAAATGCCTGCATTATCTCAAGTTTTAAAGAAATTTCTGTTTTGAAGTTTACAGTAAATATATTTAAATATATTTTGCTAAGCCTTTTTGACCTCATGTCAAAATAAAAATAATTATACAAATATTATTGTAATACCAAAATATAAGAATGTTATTTAATACTTTTTAAAACTTCTTTCATTTGAACATTTAAAATTGTATGCAAAAACATAGAATTTAAATGAAAAGAAAAATTAATTCAATTAAATATAATTAACATAACTTGAGTTATTATTCTGAAAAAAAGAGGCTGCTATTATAAAATTTATTCAATATATATAAAGAAAAAAGAAAGTTGTGTAAAATAAAATGGATTCTTTTCTTATTAAAAAAAAGCTTTCTAATAAAAAAATTGAAATTGAAATTAACCTACTTGTTGTAATGTAGTAGGCTTGGATAACATTTGAAAATGCATTTCATTATATCTTTCATGCAAAGGCATATCATATTTTGGTCTTTTGTTTAACACATAAGTTTGAAAACTCCTTGGCTGCTTCCACTGGGCTGACAAAATGGAACTGACTCGACAGGAATATCATGGTCAGGAATATTTACTTAACAGTTACTTAAATAAATGATACACAACGAAATATTTTTTGCATCTCTTTCAACAGAAACTTTTCTATACCAACAATTCTATACTTTTATCCGGTGAGCCAGCGTAGAAAACTTACAAAACTAAAATTTCCATGCTCACAATTGTGCCAATTCGTTCGAACGCAAACATATTTCGAGCCCACGGGCTGAACATGAATGTGAAAAATGCTGTATAGACGATGTAATTTTATGTTATTTCATCGGAAAAGAGCTAAATTCTTTTTTGCATCAGCCTGGAATCCGAAAGAAAAGAAGTGGATATTCCTTTGATATCCAGGATAAGGAAAATAGATTTAGAGCATAGTTTTAGGAAAAGAATTTCCATATTTTCTTTCCTTCTTTCTTTTATTTTTTGGAATTCGATGCATATAAAGAAATCTTAGCAATAGTTTGATGAAATAATTGATGAAAAATTGGACCTCGTGAAAGTTCGAAGTAAGAAATGCCGATAAATTTGTTTTGCTGTAAGTTGACTTATTTTCTATATACTAGATAATCTAAATATTTTCATATTTAGTATTTTTTAATGCAAAAATTACTTTTGTGCAAAATATTATTAAAACAAATATTGTTATTATTGTCTGAAAATATTTTAATAAAAATTTATATATATATATATATATATATAAATAAATATATATAAAAATATATATATATATATATATATATATATATATAGGTGTAATTCCCTCCGAAATAACTGTGGAAAAGAAATTCGGAAAGTGCCTAATCAAATAAACATCTAATTAATTATTTTTATTTTTGAAAAATCAGATTATAAAAATTATTTAGATTTTCTTTTTTAAAATATTAATTGTGTAAGGCAGGTTAAATTTAAAAAAAATATTCTGTTTTAAATTTATAAAATAAAAAAATATAAAAACATTTGAAACATATTTAATGTACATATATACAGAGTGAGTTTATTTATATTGCAATAATATAAATAAGAACTAACGATATAAAAGATAAAATTATATTATTTCTCCTTCCTTTTATTAATATTTACCATCTAGTTCTCTAAACTAAATTTTTTAATGTCTGAAAAGGAATGCATTTTATTTCTTTGTTAAAACAACAAAAAATTGATTAATAATGTTAGGGTTGTCATCTGTTGTTCGTAGATATTTTAATGAAAGAAATAAAATAACTTAGATTCAATGAATTAAAAAAAATTATTTTTAATACTTCACATTTAATAATTGAATAAAATGTTAAGTATTTTTCATTTCAATCTTAACATACTAAACGTAATTTGCTGTCATAAGTACTATGGAATCAGAAATTCTTAAATGTATTTTTAGAAAGTGCAAATACTTAGTCAAATCAACTAATTTTATGAGCATTACATTATATTTAATATCTGTGCTTGAGAAATGCTTTTGGTCAGATAAAATTGACTGTCCAAAAATTATCAAGTCTTAGATGTCTGGTGATAAGATTATGATTTTCTAAAAAATTCGTAAAAATATATTATTATCATGAAAACAATGTAAAAATTGGCACTATCTAATTTCAAATTTTTTATAATTTCTTAAACTTTTTTCCATGACCTCACATTTTTTACAATGTTTTTTTCTTTCAATTTCAGCAATGTATAATTTCTTTAAAAAATTTATTATAATTTTGAGCTATAGATTTCATATTTGAAGAACATCTTAAAATATACAGTTACTTCATTAATATATTTCATCGCATGAATTCAGATCAGAAATCAGTAAATGAAATTGCATTCTCGCGAAAGAAAACGTGTGTTTTGAAATATAATATTCACATATTTATATTTTTCATATTTCTATTATTCCATAGAAATCCTTCTATGATGGAAAAAATCATGAATCGTTGTTTGAATTCAGAGCAGCTAATTCGATAATTTAAATCAAACACAATCAACTTTATGAGATAATTACCTAGTCCGGTGTACGATTGGATGTATTTAATGGTCCATGTAAGTTACAATAACCTTCATTCGAACTATCAGTTTACTTTCTCAGTTATTATAAAAAATTTGTATTCTCAAAACCTTGAATCTAAAAGTAAAAGGAAACAATATTGTTTAATTATTAATAACATTAAAAGACAGGGCTCCCACATACCTAGTAGCTAAATGAGGTATATTGTATTATACTGTGACTTTGAATGTATAAGTATTATTCCGCAGTGATGTGGGTTTATAAATTTCTTCAAGTTTATAGTAACTACGCGCCAAGAAATAGCGCAGTAAACACACAAACAAGCAAACAAAGAGAAAACGACTCGTGTTGAATGACAAGAAATAAAACAAAAATCTTTTCAAAATGCAGATGATGTATAAATAAGTAGTTTTTTGGCATATTTATCACATCGCACCTTGCTTCAATCTGCAACTTCGATTATGAACGAACTAATTATTAAAAATTGTTCAAACCTGCCTTTTGTTATCCATTTTTTGCATAAGTTTTTACTATCTTTCACAGTGAGATTTTTCTTTACAAAAGTTACTTTCTGTTGAAATATTTATCCAAATTCTGTTGCGATTTATCCAAAAAAAGCCTTGAGGTTTTTTTTAGTTTTGTTATAAAAGAACCTGAAGATAATTGTAATAAAAAGACGAAGTTAAGACAATTATTTATTTGCAATATCAGCATAATGACATGAATAAACAATACAGAGAGACTTATTTTAAAAATGCTGAGAAATATATTTTTTTTTCTAAAATAACGAATTTTGTATTCTATTTCAATGTCTTCGAATAAAGTTTTAAAACTAGCTTTTCGTTTCTCAATTATTCCAATGCCTTTAAGCGTAAACATATTTCAGCCCTCGAGCAAAACATGGATGTAAAAAATATTCCGAACTGTATGAAGGCGACTTAATTTTCTGTTATTCCATCCAAAAAGAGGAAATTATTTTTTATGCATTATAGGAATGTGCTGGAAAAATGTATCGTTATTGGAACTTCTGGATTAAAAAAAGTCGATTTAAAAGGCAGTTTTAAAGAAAGAAATCCCATGCCATTTTCCCTTTTTTTTAAGAATGCGATATGAAGGCAAGACAGAAAAATAATCGTCGGCGCGAACTTGAATATAGGAGAAATGAACTTATTTTTCAGATATCTAAGAATTGATGAGAAATTGGAGAATTTGTTGATGTTCGGGAAACTGGAACTCGAAGTGAAAGTTTGGGGTATTTAGTTTTTTTCCCAGTGATACGTATTAAATGAAAATCCAAAAATTTATGATTTATGTTGGAAACAGGGGAAAAAATTTTATAAAAGATTTCACAAAATCCATTTTAATGAATTTTTTAAAATTTTTATATGTGAATTTTATGGATTTATTATTTAGCATCCATACGTTTAAACAAACAGAAAACACTCATAAGTTATAAAATCATGTTTTGAGAGTAGTTTTAAGGATTAAGTTTGATTTAAGATATTCTTTACATGTTAAGTCGATAGCCTAAGATGAAAATGATATTTAGTAATATGGTTGGACCAAAATTTGTTTCGAAATTTTTCCAATTCAAAGATTTTTTTTATAAATATCAACACTTTTGTTTTTATTTTATATCATTTAGAAGTTGAAATATATAGCGATTTTATATTTATATATAAACTCTTCGGTGCATGTGTATGTGATTGAAAAAACTGAGTAAGGCTTCAATTTTTTTCCTACGCTATCAAAGTTAGGGTTAATATTTAATATATCGGCCGATTATTTCACACGTTGTTTATTTTCTTTTGTATTTAAAATTAAACATCATTAGTTAATGAACCTTTCAAGATTTATTCTGAAGTACTTTTGAACTAAAATAAAACAGAATACAAGGAATTCTAAATTTCTAATTATACCTTGCGTTACCTTGCAACTGGCTTTGAAAATTCAAACATTTGCAATACCATAACTGGCGAATGGCAGACGACAATTTACGCATGCGCATTGTGTTCATTGTGTTGACAACTATATTTAAGCGGATACGAACTTTACTCTTATTATTTCGTTTGCTTTTTTGTTTTACTTCAGATACACACTGTAAATAAATTGTTTTTAAGTTAATTGTGTACGTTTGTAATTAAACAGCATTTTAGTTAGTTAATTATTTTTCGTATATGCGTATAGCTTTAAGTATATTCTTTTTTTGTTGTTTTTTTTCCCGCTAACGAAGTTAGGCTTCTGTTTATTTTCTTAGTTTTTAATACATTAAAAAAACATTGTTAATTAATCAATAATCTCAGATAAATCTGAGAAAATTTTGTTGAAAAATTCTTGAGATATTACATAATGTAAGAAGTATATATTTAGTGATTATAAGGTTTAAATACTCAGCGATATTATTTTCAGTATTCATATTTAAAAAAAATTTTGTTTCAGCAAAAAAATGTAAAACTTTAAAATATTTTGAAAAAGAACAATTAAAATAGGAGTTACATAAACTATTTAGTTATTATAACGAGCATTAATCTTGGCAGACTGACTGGTAGCGAAAGGTGGTGAGTATATATATATATATATGCATGTATATCCGATTTGTAATTCAACATTGCATTTCAATTTTGATTTTTCTGAATTCTCAATGCTATTATGAAATCGAATTTAATCACATTTGAAAAGAAAAAAAGTTATTTAAAAATCTCCTTTTTTTTGCTTAAATCGGTTTATAATCCGCTCTTTTTTTACCAATGCATAAAAGAACGATAAAAAAATAACTGTTCTTATTGATTCTCTTGTGCCATTTCCTTCTCCGAAATTGCACGTGACTGAAAAATGTCTTTCCCTCTGTACATAAGCCCAGATAATTCCTCACACTGGAAAAGTAAACTCACTTCTTTATTTGCCAATCTTCTACGAATTTCGTGAGATTTCCTTGATGAGCCCCGAGCAATTTTTCTTATTTAAGCCATTTTGTTCTGTTTTTTTTTTCGAATAAATTCGCTTTTAGAACGAAAAGCACAAACCCATTGTTAAGGCAAATATTTTCTATAAATGTGAATATAATTGAAAAATGGCAATGGATTTAAATTGAAGGATATCGTAGGATAATTTTGTAGATTACTTTTTATTTGATGCTTTTAATTCTTTGTTGATATAATATCCTTTTTGTACGTGACAATCGAGAAGATCAGATTGAAATAGAATTCGTTAAAAAATAATAATTTTGAATAATTATGAAAGTAAATATGTTTGAACATTATTTTATAGCTATTATTTCGTTTTCATAACATAGTGATTTTTACACAGGTACATACTATCTAAAAGATGCATTCTGCTGAATGTGACTGAAAAAAATATCAATCAAAATATTCTACAATTTAGATTATTTTATTTCTAAATATTCTAATTTTCAGATAATTTGATAAAGAATATACAAGTATTAATATATTTAAATAATAGATTAATATTTTAATTAAATTGCCAACATTTTATCTCAACAATTACGGACATTTTATTGTTCAATCTTAACATTTGAATCGATTTAAAGTAAGGAAATTCAAAAAAATAAAATTTCAATTATATTAATTTTTTTACTAATTATACTAATTTTAAGAGTATTTTATCTGTGTTTTAGCTGTTGTATTTATACTAACTCATGCTGACTAGATATTAACATTTTAATAGCCCCAAGTCTACACAATCAAAAGTCGTAAAGGATCAGTAATGTTTTTGAAAAATTAATTTTTAAATCTTTAAATAATTTCAAGAAAATATTCAACGTCTACGAAGATGCACATAAAATACACACATGTAATGTGATCTTATTTTGTAATTATTAAAGTGTTAAAAACATTTTTGAATACATATTAGTGTTTCTATGTATTAAGCACTAATTTTAAAAATAAAATAAAGATAGATGAATCAAGTCAAATCCAATTTCTAACTTCTTCCATTTCAATGTTCCAAATAACATACTCGATTTCCTCTAAACTTTTAGATTAAAAGTTTGTTTAATTTCTAAAAGCTAGAAATTAACGATTGATTGTTCTTTATTCTTTAAAAATTAAATTATTTGTCATGTGCAAAAATAAAAAGCATCCTTACATTTCTCGATAATGTGTTATTCATGCTGAAAGTCGGACCTTAATGTCTTCTAGTACCTGGTGATTTTCTACAAAAATCAAATTCGCAGATGAATTTGAAATATTATTTTTAATTTCAGAACCATTTGCACAAAAATAAAAAAAATATTATTATATAAAAAAAGAAAAAGAAATCTTCTATCGTAAATTTCAAGTTATCATGTAAGAACATAATATTTTTTTTGTCATTATTTGTCTTAATTTAAGTCGTTAATCAATTTAAACTTGTTTGAAACAATCACAAGACTTCACTATAAATCTCTATAGCCCCCCCCTCTCTCTCTATATATATATATATATATATATTAATGATATTTTAACTTATCATTTTCAATTTTTCGAGCTTGCAAACAAAGCTTTAGAACTTTACCCATTTTGAGACGAAATATTAGCTAGGATGTCACAGAACTTCATCAGATTTTTAGAAACGCATCTGCTTTCATAGAATCATACGTAATAATAAAACAATACTGGCAATAGCTGGTCAATGTTTTAAAATGCACGCGCTTTCAAAGAAGCAGGCATAATAATAAAGCAATACTGGTATAAGCAAGTAAAAATATTTTTCACCCGTAAATTTCGAAGACATCAAAACCTTCAAACCAAAACAACATCATGCTCTCACATAATAATAATACCGAGCGAAAAAAACTTCAATTGATATCGAATTGATGCAATAAAAAGGCTAAAATTTTTAATACAAAGATAATGTAATAATTTATTAGTAATTACGTATGTTACCAAAGTTATTATAATAAATGCTATCTTTTTATAACTATTTTTCTGTGAAGGTATAAAAACAACAAATTATTTATTATTTTCTAAAAGTCTAAAGACGTCGTCGTTCTTCTCTATTTTTTTATTCACTTTTCCTTTTCGTTTTCACTTTGGTATATATCTTTACACGCTTTGACGCAAATAAAGGAGTGGTGAAAAGATATGTCTTAAAGTGAAACAGAATTTAAAAAATATAATTTATTAAAAAATGGCATTAATTTTAATGTTTATGAAATTCCTTAAATTAATTAAAACTGAAATAAAATTGTGGAAAATAGAATTTATATAATCTAACGGATTTTATTTATATTAAGATTATAATGTTTATTATATTAACTTTATCATTTAATGTTTATTATCGTGCAGATATTTTTTATTATATTTATTTATATTAAGATTAATTCTTTCTTAAACCCTTAACCGTTTTGCCCTTACGCCGTAAGTGCATCGATTTATCGAATTTTGATAGTTGTAAACAAAAAATAAATCATTCATAATAATTATAATTCAATAGTAAAATGGCTTCGAATGCGTAGATAAGCCAAGTATTCCATGGATTTCCATTTGAATCAAAATAAGAAAATATTCCCAAAATAGAAGGTGTCATCTTATTAGATAGTAAGGAAAATAAACCAGTTAAGGGGTTAATAATATGAAAAAGAATTGCATAGTTAGTAAATTCTAGTTAAACTCTGAAGAATTTAAATATAACTTCTCCAAAGATAATGGTTTCCCTTAACAATGGTTTCCCTGGTGCAATTAGGCTTCTCTGCAAGGTTAAACTTCTATATTAATTCGTTCTTGAGATGGGTACGACCACTGGAGTGTTTCTTCTCACTAAAAACTTGAAGTCAGTTTGATTCTCTATATGTTTCGCCAGCTTAAAAGGTTTTCTCTATTATTGAAATCAAAAGTGTTTTGACTTATCAAATCAAAAATAAAAGCTATAGAAGTTGAAATATCACATAAACTTTTGGATCTTATTTCATTTTTCAATTTTTAATTTAAAAAACAAAGAGTTTTAAGAATTTCATTTTCAGTAGCATCCAAATATAGCATATCTAATAAAATATCAATTTAAAAGCAAAGGTAAGTAAGCACTATATATAAATATCATTTTGCTATTCGTCCTGTTAAAATTAGAAATTTTCTCAACTTTTATTGTTAGGAATTATCGAAAAAAAGTAAAGAAAATGATATTGATTAACACATTTAAGCATAATACAAAACGAAATAGCCCAATAGATAGAAAAAAAAAGCTTCAATATATTACCATATGATAAAATAACAAAAAAGGCACAATATTAGTGAAATTAATGCTAACTAAAATTTCCATTGAAATTATTTTACATAACTTAATCTCTTGACAAATTTTTTAATAAAAAACTTTTAAACTTAAAATTTTCATAATCATGTACGTCATTCAACAATTTTATACTACATACATTACCCTGTTTGTTCGGTAAATTCCATAATCTAAATCTGTTGATAGACATTTAGCAGAGGATTTCTTTTCAGACGTTTTATAACTGCTGCTAATTTTGTTTCAATTAAAATATTATTAAAAGTTAAAAGCAAACGATTTTTTCTTTGATAAATATATTTTTATTAATATTGTTTGGCTTATTCTTCGTGCAATAACTAATTATCAATTGTACACCTTTTAAATATGGCAATGTTTGTAATATACGCTGTTAAGTGAAAAGAATAAACTAGCCGATGGTATTCTAAAAAATTAGGAATATTATTTTAGTTTTAAGAATTTAGACACTTTGAAAACTATGTTTGAAGCTTAAGAAAACGGTTAGTTTTCTAGAAAGCATACAAAACTGTTCTTTGTACATTGCTTTAGTGTTAGTGTTTCTTTTAGTTCCCAAAAAATTTGAATTTAAAATTTAAATGGGAGAAATATTAACTATAACAATTAATAACACTTCTTTTCTAAAACTGGAAATATTATCTAAAAAATATAAAAATTGAATCCTTTGGTATTGTAATCTTTTGTGTATTGCATAATATATTTATTAAAATTTATTTATGCAATATCAGAAAGAATTATTCAATAAGAAAGGTCTCTGATTCTTCATAAAATTCGATTTTCAATTTTACTTTTAAATGGATTTAATTTGTCAATAATATTTTATCTTATTTCAGTCAATATTTTTTCTCTCTGTCCCTCTCTTCCTACTGGTGTAATGTAATATGGAGAGGGGTGTGCTAACTCATATGTCGTCCACTTTATCTGACAACGATTTAAAATTACGATGTCTGTCCCCAAAATAGCTTTATGGTTGCTTTAACACGGAATGCTAATATAACTAAACTAAACTCTCTTTCTTTCTCTCTCTATCACACTATGTGTGCTTTCATTTGTTTTAGAATATCAAAAGGTAAGTTGTTTTACTTAGAATGGTAAGATTGCCCACATTAGAGAGTTGGGTCTTTTTAAAATTGTAATGAATTTAAAAAAAATAAAGTCCAGTTCTTTTTTCGCAAGTATTTCCATAAATATTATTGCTCACCATAAAAATAATTTTTTTAAAAAAATATCTTTTTGATGATATTTAAACATAGAAACATAACTGATATCAAAATATGCTTGAGAATTTTGCCATTTTTTAAAAAATAATTTTTATATAATTTTTAACAATAGGTTATTACAATAAAATTCGAACAATTTTTAACACTGAAGAATCAAAGTTTTAATCGTGTGCAGTTTTTTTTAATATTAGGAATGTTTAATGTTGTATGGTGCAAATAGTTTTTTTTTTTTTGAAAAGTTAAGCAATAATTTTATGACGATATAATGTCATCCGATTTGGCTTCATTAAGAATGTTAATTTATGCAATAAACTAAACATGTGCAAGGTTATTAAAATAAGACATATATTATAGTTATCACAATTTAAAGCTCAGAATTACATTTTTGTATGAATTAAGGTTTGGATAATAGATTTTAATGACATTAAAGATATATTCACTTTTATTCATCTAATCGCCATAGACTGTAGTTAAAAAAAGAAATCATTAGAAAAGAAGAATAAAGTCTAATTTCCCAGAAGTGAGTGTAGAATGGAGAAATCCTTCGAAGATGTTTGTACAGCTCTGAAACATCCGAAATTAAAAGTAAACATTTCTTCGAACTCGAATGCTTCGTAGAGTCAAACGTAAAGTTTGGGAAATACGGTCACAGAAAAAATATCACATAGGAGATTTTTCAAAAATTAAAAAATAAATTTTTAAAAAGCTAGATTTTAATTTTTTTCCCATTAATGAGTTCGAAAATATTATTTTATGAAAACTTAAAGTTACCTTAATTTTATATTTAAAAAAATTAAACGACAAACTTTTTAACGATATTTGTAGATATAAATTCATCTGTTATGGACATTATTTTCTGAATTACAACATTTAAAAAAATATCTTAAGCAAAATTTTTCATCAATTGTTACAATGAAAATCGGAAGATTGCAATTATTCCTCAAATATTTAATAGTGTGATTCTTTCCTTTGTTGGAAGCAAAATGGTTAAGATTCCACAACAATGTTCTATGATATTATATTATCCTCCGATTCAACTCCAATATAAATTTTAGTGTACACAATAAACAAAACATGTGCGAGGTTATTAAAATAAGACCAATCTATTGTTGGCAAAAATAAAAACCTAAAATTAAGTTTTGGAATGAATCCAATTTTTGATATTAGATTTTATGGAATTTAAAGATTGCCATTATTTAATCTAAGTCATCTAGACGCTAGAGACAGTTGAGAGTTGATAAAATAAGTGATTACTGAAGATAAATAACGTCTAATTTATCAGAACTAAATTTAAAATTGAGAAATCCTTCGAAGAAATTTTTACAGATCTAAAACATTCCTAACTAAAAGTAAACATTTCTTCGAACTCTAATGCTTCGCAAAGCCAAACGTCAAATTTGGCCAATACGGTCCCGAAAAACTCGGCCTCTTTCAGATATTCTACGAAGCAGGCTTCTGAAAAACACCCCCCCCCCCGCGCAATAGATTGCTTTATAATCCTTCCTGTTAGCGAAGTAGGAGAAGGATGTTTCTTCTCTCGAGTCGCTCTTCGGAAGGAGAAGGAGAAGAAGCCCGGGAGCAGAGAAGGGGAGGGCCGTTGCCGAGTCAACACCGAAGAACCAAACACGTAAATAGAAGTTGAGAAATCCATTTTAGGGTTTTAAGAAGGTAGTGAAAAATGTAAAAAAATCTTTCTTGGAGTAGCGGAGGAATCAATAATTTTATTTACTGAAAATGCATAAGATTTGAAATATTATCAGGAAAGCTTTATTCGATAGTTGTTGGATATGGATTTGTTTCCCAGTTATATATTAAATGGCTGATGATTCTTGTAAAAAGGAATGATTGTATAAACCATTTCCAATTTCTTTAGATTTACTGTAATTTTAAAACATTTAAAATCTTCAATCTCAGTAAATATTTGAAATATTTGTATTGAATTCTCTTCACATAGAGGATATTTAAATCAACCAATTCATTTTGATATTAGGTTAAAATCTGTTCCAATGAAAAAGTCAAAGAAAAATTAAAACATTACAATTAAAGTTAATACAAATTAAATCAGCTAATTGATTAAAAAAACAAGTAATATAAATAAAAAAAATTTCCATTCCATTCCTATATAATCAACAAAGAAAAATTCTATTTAGGTTACTTTTTATTGAGTAATTACTATTAGTATAAATAATTTATCATAAAATTATGTCTAGCCAAAACAAAATAAAGTCCGTATTCGTTGAATCAAAACACACTGCACTAGAAGCCAGGGGCAAGAAATGAAAATGCATGATTTCTCTATTCCAGTTGGGATAATGCAATACAGATTAGTCACTTTTAATTTCTTTTATTCTCTTTTTATTTAAATTCAAAAATTCATCAAAATGAATCCAAAAATTCAATTAACAAACAATGTTTAATTATACATGCATCAAACACTAAGAAAATAGAATCGTTTGAAATAATCGGTAGATTATTCAAACGATCGGTAGATTATTCAAGATATATAAATAACCTCATTAGCGTGGGAAAAAACAAACTGACGTCTTAATCATTTGGCGGTATGGAAATGAAAGGTTTTGGCTGGAAAGTTATGTTAGTTTTTAATTAATTAAGAATTAACCAAATTAAGGAATTAACATTTGAAATAACTGTATTAACATTAAGTGTCATCCACTGCAGGTTTAATAAATGTATTTGAACTTGAATGGATCAATAGAAGTATTTTGTTAACAATTGAAAATTTGAACAAGATATATAAATATATAAATATTGTATAGGGAGAGTGTGAACTAATAGAAATTGAATGATACTTGACATAACAGTGGGCTTACACTCGGTCAGTTATAAGACGCCCAGTAAGGCAATGCATGGCCAAAAGGGGCCTCATTTATATTTATCACAATTTTAGAAGATATATTTAGGCATTCCATGCTTGAATATAAACTGCCGCGTAGATTTATCTGATATTTTTTTTTTCACGCTGCACTTTCGGTTTAAGTAGTTGTGGTTTTCAGATGTAAACCAGTTTTTTAAAAAAGAGAAAGAAAAGCCACCGTAAGGGAATTTAGTTCACAATAAATCTGTTGTAGCCAAATATATTCCTGTTTATGTAGAGCGGAAGCTTGAAAAAGAAATTCTGGAGCTTCAGGCTTCGTCCTCGTCATCTGACCATAGGTTAAAATTATGAAATCTGCTCCTAAGCATACTACGTTTAACTTATAAAACAGGGCTTTAATGTAGTGTAAATTTTGATTTTATTATTTAATTATCTCATAATTAAAAAAAGAAAGGGCATTGTAATTGTCGAAGAATTTGGTCTTCAGATTTTTACAAAAATCTCTTTTTCAGGGTCAATATAGAACTATTTTTAATTATGTCTTTTATTTCAGATTGAGCGAAAAATTTATTTCTTTAAATTCCCTAATATTACAGCAATTAGTGCTTATGGATTAATGCCAAATATTATCACATCATATAATCATTTCTCATTTTCTTCGGTTTCAGATTATGCTCAGTTTTAATAAAAAGTTTATTTTATGTAAAAGTTTTAAATATTTTTATATCCATTAAATGCATCATTTCGCGGGAATTTCGAAAGGTTTTAATTTCAATTAATCCTCTAATGCACAGTTGAAATCTAATTATTACTGTAATTATCACTCGTATCAAGTCATGATCATCATGAAAGTAGTGTTATTAATTAGTCCTACATATGTTCTGTTTATTTTGTAAATGAACATTTCTGTTTAAATAAAAGCCCATGATTTCGTAATGCAATTAAAAATATGACTATTGTGGAATTTTGCTTTCTTATTACACATTGTCTTCCACGGTGGTATGATTTAACTGCAAACCGTGAGCAACAATTATAATGAGAATCTTTCATCCTTTACTTTGGCAACGAAGCGGCCGTGTTGGCCTGGTGGTAAGATTCCGGCTCGTGAGTCGTAGGGTTTCAGGTTCGAGACCCGATTCCACCGAAGAACCGTCGTGTCAGGAGGTCTGTTGCACGTTAAATTCTTCAGTCCAAACGTTATCCTGCTGGCATAGGGTGAATGGCTCAGGTGTCCTCCTCGTCGTCCGACTTTGGTTCAAAATTAAGAAGGTTGCCCCAAAATATCTCTAGTGTTGCTTCACATCGGGATGTTATTATAACAAAACAAATTAACATTGAAGGAAAATTTCGATATTGAATATTCTAGAAAGCAATAAACACAACTAGAATTTCGCTATAATAATGAGAATTATTTTTGGGAAAATCATGCAAGAAAATGTTTTTAGAAGCTGTTAACATTCAAGTACAAAAACTAATCCGGTGTCTCTAAAAAGCCATTCTGTAAAATTTTAAAATGCTGCACAAAATTATTCTTATGCAACATACACAGAAAAAAGTAAATGATAAAAATTATAGAATTAATAAAATAGAGAAAAGATGTAGAATTTTGCTGCTTACTGGGCGTTGCCTTTCGCGAAGACAAAATTAAGCTTCAAATCATGCCCGCAGGTTACAACACGAATCTTCTTTTCTTAGTTTTGAAAATGAAAGAAAACTACGATCTTAAATATTCGTGAAAACAATGAAATCTATTTGAATATAATTGCACTTTAAAAAATTATCACCTGGAAATGAAGTTACAAAAAGTTTTAAAAGTTATCAAATATTAGGTTAAAGAAAGGTGGAAGTTTTTTTTTCATTATTAAGACAAAGGTTTTAAATTTCAAAAAGCTGTAAAATATCTTTTGTGTAAGCTATTATTTTTTTAATTATCATGTAAAAATCTGTGCAACTCATTTAATATGTAATTAATTAAATTTATATTCTTTTTATTTCATCCATTTTTTGTTTTACCACAAATATTAGCAATTTTTATTTGAACGGGCGCAGGAGAATAATCGCCAAATAATGTAGAAAATCGCCAAATTTCTTACAGCGACTTTAAAGCGAAAAATCGCCATGTAAAGTAGAATTGCACCAAATTTTTTGTTTACACCTTAGAAAGAAAAAATGCCCAAATATTTTAAGTGGAATAAAGACATTTGTATAATAAACATAAAACTGTTTATTAGAAATCTAAGATTATCCCCAAAACCTCTTTTTCCCTTCCATTTCTAAAAATCAAGATTTCCCCCCCCCAAAAAAAAAACGGATTAGAAAACTCAAGCAAACGATTTTTTTAAAAAAAATCATCGAACATTTCCTTTGAATTTAAACTCTTTTTATTACGACTTTTTTTACGCTTGCAGTATTAAGAATTATAAGCTATATTATCCACTTTTTTTTGTATAAATCTTACTTGGGGAAATAACGATTAGAATAACTGTATAAAAAGATTCAAATAAATGTGTGTGTTTTGGGGGGTTAGTGGGTGTTTTTGACAAAAAGTTTTATAGAAAGCAGATCATAAAAGGGATTAACTTCAAAAAAGGATATTTTTAACTCAATTATTGCACAAATGAAGAAGTTATTTTCAATCATTTAAAATAAAAATAAAATAAAACGATCACTGAGATGAAGCTTTATATCTGGAATTTTATTGATAAAAAATGAATGAAAAATGAAACGGAGTTTCGTTAAAAGAAAAATCTTACATTTGACTAATATTTATTTTAAATTATAGACTATTTTTTCCAAGTACGATTATTTTGAATTTATAATACATACTAAAAGATTAATAAATTAATAATACTTTAATTTAAATTTAATATAAGTAAAATATCTTGACTTTTCTCAGCATGTAAGCTTTAAAATATTTCATTAAATAGAAATCAAAAGAGTTCGTCATTTTATTTTTTGTATAAGCAATATGCAAAATTAGTACTGATAAATATTTTAATAAATATACTCATTTGGACATCTTAGAACTTATTAAATGTTATTTTAAAAAGAGAACAAATTTTTTATCACTATGCTCATATAGTAATATAGCAACACTACTTCGCATAGTATTATAGTAAATTTTAAAAATTTTGAAACTTCTGAATGCCGTATATTCCCTATAATCATTATAGGGCATATGCATTATATTGGGTATATTCATTATACGGTATCAAATTATACTTTTTTTTATTAATTTTATAAAAAAATATAAAATCTCTATATGAAATGAAAAAATATTTATCACTTTAAAATATTAGAAATAGTCATTTCAAGGCGATAGTAATTTTTAAAGTATTTAAAATTAAGATGATATTGATGAAATATTTATGAGGTAATAAAGTTTTTAAAAATATATTACGATTATTTAGTATAAATGTCAAAAGATTAAAAATTAAATGTAATATTTTTTAAAAAGAAGAATCAAATTTTCCAAAATATAACCGATTTTAATTATTTTATAATAAATAATCTTGCTATAAATTTAAAAATTGCATTTTATTTTACAAAAAAGACATTAAACCATTTTGCTTAACAAAACCCACCAGCTCTTAGAAACTGGAATTCTATCTTTGCTTCATTAGCCAGAATTTTATTTATGAAGCAAAACGCTCTCTATTGTTCCACTAAACACAGTAGATGAAAAAGTGTCGTGTTACGACTTCTTTGACTGTTTTTCTTTATCTTTGTAAACAATAAAAACAATGGGTTTCGAGAATGTTCTTTTAATTTCATAAAGAACAAGCACTTTAAGTAAATGAAGAAATTATTTATATGCACGGAAGGATTTTTTTATGGTTTCAGAGCAAAATTTTGTATTTTATTCTCAGCTTATCTGTTATTTTGCTTCTAAAATAGGCACGACTTAGTTTCCTCTCATAGTGTTAAGTTATTAATGATAAAAAAAAATGACAGCATTTTCAGACTTTTATTTCTCTTGACTTGTTTTATATTTTTGTAAATAGAACTTTGTGGTCAACTTTTCATTCGCATTATTTGAATTTAGAGCTTTTGTAGTGTTCTGTGCTCTTGATAATATAATTTTTGAAAATTTTCATAGTTATTAGAAAATTCATCGAATAATTCTAATTAATTTTTGATTATTTCTATAGTGATCTGATACTTTTTATTGGCTTTAAAGGTAAAATTCAATCAAAGCTTCTATCAATTCTATCAAAGCTCAAAATTTAATAAAAATAATAATAAAAGGCAAAAAAAGCAGCTAAAGATTTTAGAATATTCTACTTTTCAGTTCATTTTAAAAGTGAACTTCTATAAAAAATTTTAGCACTTAATGATCCTTTTTAGTGGCTTTAAAGGTAAACTTCTATCAAGGATTTCTCAGTATTTAAAGTTGATATCACAAAATAAAAATAAAAGCCAAATTAAAAAAAACACTAAAATTTAAAAAAAACGCCAAAGATTTTAGAATATTTCACTTTTTAGTTCAATTTAAATGTGAACTTCTATAAAATTTAGAAATTGAATGATAATTTTTAGTGGTTTTGAAGGTAAATTTTTATCAAAGCTTCAAAATGTTATAGCTATCAAAAATGTTTCAAAGCGAAATCACAAAATTGAAATAAAAGACAAAAAAAGCAGCTAAAGAATTTAGAAAATTCTACTTCTCAGTTCATTTTAAAAGTGAACCTCTATAAAATATTTGTACTTAAATTGATTGTGATATGATTTCAATTTGTTTACACAGTTTTCTCTCAGAAAATATTTTAATAAACGTAATAATGTAAATAATGTAAATTTTGAAACAAATCCTCTTTCCTTGGGTTAATACAACACTATTTATAATTATGTCTTTGTGTATGTGTTTGCAATAGCTCCAGATTGTAGTTCAGAACAGAATAAATGGATTATATTGTCTAGACATCGAAACAGTTAATTTATAAAATTTAGACGTATAGAAACGGGTTTTAATCGAAAGTAAATTACGCTAAATTAGAAACAAGCTAATTTAACCACGTTTTTGTTAGTTTCATTATGAAAAATAACTTCCCTGGCTCGATTTTAATCACATTTTAATCCATTAAATGCTTTTATTACAAAAATTCTTTGCAATAAAGAGTATTTTATATAATAAAAGAATAAAATGAGAGGAATGACTGCTGTATTCAGGTTAATTTTTCTCTTCTATGCATCAAAAATATAAAGCAATTTTCTCTAATGGAAATAAATTTTATTTCATGAATTTTATGTTACATTATTGTGAATTAAATCATCTTAATACGTAAATTTTCGGTATCATTCCAATTTTACTGTAGCCAAGAAAATAGCTAAAACACCTACTTTCAAAAAAGAAACAATGTGAGCATTGAATATTCAAATCAGCAATGATGTGGAAAACCAATAAATTAAATCCCCAACAACTCATTTTTCAAAGTACTTAGCGAATGAATTTATTGGAAATTCATCGAATCATATAGTTATCTTTTTAGTTCTCTTACAGAAGGGAAAGTAACAAGTTATTGGTGAAAAGAACATATTACTAAATGCTAACTTCGATCAAAATTATACATGAAATTCACAATAGAATACTCAACACGAGCGGTATAAGTAGTTCTTTCTGGTTGAGACACTGGCAAGGGTGTTCGACTTTTGTTGCATTCTGGATTAATGAAAAAAACCAAATTTCATTTGAAGATATTTACAGCATTTTTAATGTCTTAAGACACATTTTCTTCTGAAAGTTTTTAATGAATTACAGAAGCCGTGATTGCTATTCAATATTTATACCGGAAATTGTTATTCAATTTGATTTCAAAAGTATCCAAGATGAGAATTGGATTCAATGGAAAGCAACTTGCTAAAAAAGAAACCTGGGGATCAAACAATAGATAGCTGTAATACACCTCATCGAAAAGGAAACAATGCTAGAACGAAAATTTTCAATCGATAAAAAGTACTCAGAAGAAATCAATCAAGGTAAAATGTCAATAATTCATTTTCCATATTAGATAGAAAATTGGATTATTGGAAATTTATCGAATGAAATTATAATGGCATTTTTTCTTCTTTTACAGAAGGGAAAACTATAAGCTTTTAGCAAAAACAGCATTTTGCAAAATACTAACTTTCATCATAATTATATGCGTCATTCACAATAGAATAATCGGCCCGAGCGGTGTATGTTGTTTTTTCTAGTTGCGACGTTGACGTTGGTGATCGACTTTTGTTACTTTCTATATTTATAAGCCTAAGAAAATTTCAATAGAAGACACTTAAACCCTTTTAAATATCCCGAGACATATTTTCTTCTGAAAATTTATTCCCAGAAATTTAGAAGGTACTGACAAAAACCTTGATTGCTGTTAAATACTTCGGTACAATTCAAAACAGAAAAAGTAATTCGATTTGATTTCCCAAAGTATCCGAGATGAGAATTGGATTCAGAGGAAAGAGAGATAAAAAGTAGTCTTCGGATCAAAGTTTAATTGCCGAATTTGGCAGCAGTATAAATTCCTTTGGATTGCTCTTGAAATAAATGGCATCGATATTTTGAGAGATAGTGTTCATAAAAAAACGATCACTAAAATATTATCTAAATTCTATATTGTATTTTATCATCTGACGCCAATTTATAATGCGTCCGTAATCAGTATGTTGTGTTTTAATACACAATTTTACGATGGGCTTGTTTCTAAGCTTCCGTTGGGTTACATTTTAGCCCCCCCCCTCTGCCTTTAATTATTCACTACATCGTGCAATCAAAAACGCTTACGTTACAACAGTTACTTGATAGTTACAGCAGATAGGAAGGTATGGCTGTACATTACCAACAAATCAGGAGAAACAAATCTGTCAATTTCTTTCTTTTCGGTGTTATTTTCTTATGTACAACACTAGGGTCTATAGCTGCACTGACATTACCCTCAACTGGTCTTTTAAAGTCTTTCTACAATTTCTACGACATATTTCAAGATGGTACTTCTGCAATTCTGATTCGAATTTTCATAATCCATTTATCCTACTCTTAACAGTTTGTGTATCCTTGCTTAGTTGCCATGACGTGTGGTGTCCTCATTTTTGAATTCAGCAAATTTCTGACCCGATACCAGAAGAGACTGGACCATCTTTACGCAACTGCTCAGCGATGTCGATCTGAACTCCTTGAAAAAAATATAAGGGATCAAATGAAAGCCGATATTCGTATGCACGCAAGACTCTTCGAAACGATGCTCCACCTTCAGGATGCAATTTCTCTCATTTGCTTCGTTTTTATTTGGAATCAAGCGTTCACCATGTTTTGCTTCCTGTCGGATTTCATGCTTACAGAGGAAAAAGATTTATCCATTCCTGTGATGTGCGAGAATATTGTTATCGTTGTTTCCATTCCCGCATCTCTTTTTGGAATTTCGTTTTGTGCGTCAGGTGTCCGCGAGCGTCATGAAAAATTGCAGACTACCCTCTCGTTGCTGATAGACAGACTCCTTGAAGACTACGGATCCTTCGCTGGTGTCATTTTATCCTTGAATAGCATGAAGAAGAAGAAATTTCCGGTTTTGTCGGCTGGTGGCATCGCTGATCTGTCTCCAAAGTTCGTGATTGGTTTGTTTGGCACCATTTTTTCTTACGGCCTTCTTGTTCTAAATCTAAAGAAATGACCGGAAAAAATGGTCTCCCGAAATATTATTACGTACATCCCATTTGACATCTTATATCTCCTTCTCCTAATATGAAATTATGTGTCTTAGTCAAGGTCATAAATGCTTTGCATGACTTTAGAATATAATAATTATAATTAGGATGATTAAAATTATGGCTGGATTCTAATATTTTTTTCTGAATTCATCTTCTCAAAATGTAGTTTGAACACATTATAGTCAAATTAATGCAACCAAAATTTGACATAAAATTACAATTTTAATCCCAAAATTAGATACTGAAATTATTTAGTTGTGCTGTTTATGCGTCTAGATATAAAAGAAAGATCAGATCTAATTAGGGACAATTCTTTCTCAAATTTGATTCAAAATTTGATAAGAATTTATATTTTACTTGTTAAATGTTAGTATCAAATTCTATCCATCTCTCTTTTAATGTTTAAAAGTTATCAAGTTCATTCGTAATCAAACAATCAAAGGGGGAAACTTTATTTGAATGGCTTTCATTCAAAATGTCTGATGCATTTACAGATTTCTAAGCGAGACTAATAATAATTTCAACTGTCTAGATGAAATTATTTTTGAATTATTTATTCACAGGTAAATAGTTAGATATAAGGCAAAAAAAGAAACGGTATTTTGAACTCAAAAGCCTAAAACTCGAAGATTCTTCTAAGTTTTAAACTCCATTTTTAGTAATTATAATACCGTCTCTATATTTCGTATGAGAGAACATAAAAAATTAAAAATAGTATTTAATTTACAAAGAGTTGTTAGAAAATCTTACAGAAAGGCTCTAGTTTCTACTTACATAGAAAATTATTTCGAAATTGAATTCGGCGAATATCGTATAAATATATTGGATTTACTATTGCAGGTGAAAAGGTCTAAGAACTTTTGTGCTTAGATAGTTTCTGTAGACTTAAAGCTAAAGAGCTCATTTTTAAAGTTTTAATACGCTTCATCGGGAAAAACTTTTGAGGTTCATTATTGACTACGAAACATTAAGTGCTAATAGAGTGCAAAAGTGTTTTAGGATACAAATTACAACTTCTACACATTGCAGATAGATAGATAAATTTTATTTCAATCATTTCTAAGCAAAAAAAATGTTTCGAACCTGCAAGATATCAAAGATTTTAAGGCATTCATTTCTTTTCTTTTGTTTCCAAATTTTTCTCTTAAATTTAGATCAGAAACAGCTACATAGAATTATATCCACGTACCCACAATACATTTACACCCACATCAATGCATGTGAGTGTGATTTTGGTAGCTCTCATTCTTATGGTGAAATAAGAATCATACAGGAATGAAGTTATAGGGAATTTCTGCTATAATATTCTCAGATGTTATCAAGAAAAAACGCTAAACATTTACAATCAATTTATAAATTGCAAATTTAATTAAAATTTTAGACTGTCTGTCTTAATTAGGACATACTGTTAATCTCCCTATCTGCGCTAGTAATGTGATATCTATAAATTCGAGTGTTAAGTTAATCATTTTGTTGGCCTAAGCAATGCATTATTGTACAAACCAAGTTAATTTCAAATAAAACATTTCTAACTGAAAAAAAAATCAAATACCTTAAATAAGTTTATTTTTAATTATTTTATTATTCGTAAATAATTGATAAATAATCAGATTAGTAGTTTATTATTTATTACTATTTTACAAATTATAACTAAGTCTATGTATTCAGTAGAATTGGAACTTGTCCAATTAAATTAGATAAAATGTGTTATCCTTGTCTTTCTTAATTTATATAATTTGATTTTTTGCAAATTAAAAAAAATAGTAATATTTTCTCAATACACCTATTTGCTGCTTCTAATCGAAAATACTTCAATGACTAGAATTAAAAAACTGTCCTGTCTAGCGTATTAAGGGTTCTACTTTTATCATCCATACACCATTACGCATGCCCCCTTATGAAGATTAAAAGTAGTTCTCAGGCCTTCTAACATTATTATGCTAAAAAATAAGCTCAATCTCGCCTCCATTTATGGGATTTTGCCCTTGTTTTATTATCATATAATTTTATTTTATTAAATTCAAAGCGTTGAATTTGTATAAATTTATTTTCTTGACATTTGACAATGCCCCCAAAAAATAATATTTCATCACTTAATGATTAAGTTTTATTTCAATTGCTTTTTATTTTTACACACCTCGGTGGTCTGATGATAAGGTCGTAGTTCGTTTGCTGTAGGGTTTCCAGTTCGAGACCCAATTCCACTGAAGAGCCATCGTTTAAGGAAGTCTATTGCACGTTAAATTCATCAAGGTAAAACATCATGCCGCTGGGGTGGTGTGGAGAGGAGCCACCTCCGGTGTCGTTCTCGTCATCTGACCGGGGCTCAAAATTACATGTTCCGTCCCAAAATGACCATAGTGTTGATAAACAACGGAATGTTAATTTAACAAAGGTTTCGATTTCCGCAGAATCAGTTTTGACTTTTCAGAGCTTCTGAAATTGTAATCACAATATATTGTATTTAATAATCACACATTGATTATTAAACTATTATTTGGTTATCTGTGTTTCCTTATTTATTGATTATCAAATTTAAATGGATTCAATTCATACAAGTGAGTTATTATAATAGCCATGATCATCCGTCTAGACACTACCTATTTGTTGAAGAAAATAATAAAGAATTTAAAGAATAGTATACCTGCCAAATCAAACGCTTTGATAATTTTTCTTCCAAACGATCCCTTTCTCAAACTA
>JAOUZG010002851.1:14213096-14231209 GCA_026289955.1 Argiope argentata
CCAGGAAATATTTCTGCTTTTTCTTGCTTCGAACTTAATAAAATAACCAAAATAAAATAAAAAATTCAAAAAATTGTTTATTCTTGTGCGACAAAGTTTGCTGATATTTTTGAATTATCAACTACAATAATCAACTGCAGAAATTCATGAGGTTATTCTGATATATGACACTGAATATTAAAAGTTAAGTAAACAAATATAATTCAAAAGTAATTCAAACTTTTATTGTGGAATAACGCCAGCCGAAGACTCTCCTTGTGTGTGGTGGCTGGTGTATTTTAAATTTATCGTAGACATAAAGTAATCCATGTTGAGAGAAATACCACTGGAGGGGGGTACAGGGTCAGAGGTGATCGTTCTCTATTATAAATCTAAATTAAGATCTGTGAATGAATGAATTGAATGAAGTGCATGTATGGAGTCTCCCACGTAAAATGGGAATGTGACGTGTGTGAGCTAGAAGTCAAACTTCTGCCCTCGGGGACTTAGAAGTACACACCCATAGCTACTGCACCCCTCCTTCCATTGTAAAGCAGAACACGAGAACAACAACAACTGTGGAATAAAGAAATTTGTTATTTTAGATTCAATTCCTCTATTTTTATATTGTTACTATAAAAATAAAAAAAGATAGATTCCTTAAAATTATAAAAAGAAAAAAAAATACTCTAATATTTAAGTAGTTCGGACCAAGGTTTTAACAAGATTTTATTTTAGATATCAGCATGAGGCAGAAAGAATTATATAATTTTTAAACATATTAGAGCTTTCCATACATAGAGATGTACATGTCAGTCCGTTTGTACACAAAGATCACTAAAAAATGCTTTTAGATAGATTAATGGAATTTGGAGAATGGAATTAGCACAAGAGTTCTAGATTTTTTTTTTTTTTCAAATATAAAGCCTTTCAAAAGGAATTCGTATATACACCTGTTAGAGTGTAAATAAGCAATATAACTACAAAACTTAAAGAACGTGATAAATTTTAATATACGTATTTCGTTTGTATAGCATAGATCTGTATCAAAATCGAAGTTACATTTGTCAAAACTTTAACTATCTGTAGGTCTGTATTTTTGGAAGCTTCAAATCATAGTAATTCAAAAATGAAATTTTTTAAACAAGTGAAATGCAGTTTGAAATCTTTGGAATTAGAGTTCTTATTTTACTTATGTCACATTTCAATTTCAAACAATCGTGAAAATTTGTCGTTAAGATATTTTCGGTTTATTTATAGTTGTGTATTAACTGCCAAAAAACACGTCCTAATATTGCGTATTAAATTATGTAAAATCACTATACTTACGCCACATCAAATTTAGTTAATAGTTAACGCACAAACACTGGTGTTCTTTTATATAAAACTGAAAGAAATAACTATAATGTAGGAAAACAAAAATCTGACCAGCTGCGGACTTTCACAAATTTGCCTAAATTCACTATTTTAGCAGTGCAATATGTATAAACCCGTATCAGAGAACACCCGACAAATTACTGGGGAAATAAGTCACACGTTTTGTAAAGCGAAAAAGCAATTCACCCTTTTAAAAATTTCAACCAATCCATCATTTCAAAATTCATTTTCACCTGATATATCTCCATGGGATTTTTTCCTATTTCTACAGTTAATTTCTGCCGACGTCCTGGCATAAGGGTAGCACGTCTTCACCATGATCTGGACTTCCCGTGTTCGAATCCCGGTTAGGGCATGGTTCTTCTACTGTTTTCTATCTGTAAGGTGTGTGAATGTGTCCCCCCGTAAAATGGGGGCTGTACAAGAAAATGTGATGAGTGAGTAGCAAAAATTCTTATTCTTGGCCATAGATGGCGCAACTACAAAATAAGAGAAGCCCATTAAGTTTAAATCGCTGACTGCCTCAGCGAGCTTGTGTATGGCTAGAGTCATAAGAAGCAACAACAAAACAACAATTGATTTCTTCGTTATCACCTTTTATAGTTCTCAAAAGAATGCATAAAAATATGTGTTCGTATAATAAAAAAATATGTACCGCCCCCAAAAGGGTTCACGAAAGTCATTATAAATCATGTTTTAAATATTTAAATAAATGCTGTTGTAGATGCCTTCTGTCACATGAGATTACTCTCCATATTTAGCTCTGATTAATGAATGAATACTTTTTATCATATGACAAACTCATACTTTATGATCATATTAAGATTCAGATTTCCAAAAACAAGTAATGAACAAAATAATTTTAAAATTACTCTGGGCACATTTGATCTCATGGGGAGGGAAGCATTGATTACAGGAAATAAGAATAACTTTAATATTAACTAAATATCACCATAAACGTCAAATCAATCTGGAGAGATTCGAAATTTTACAAACTCTTCGACTGCAGAGGAAGACGGGTTGAAAAATCAATTTCCTTGGCAATTCGCATTTGCGAAAACGTTCGGAGCGAATAATTTATCCCCTGCCTCTGGCGGTGGTGAATACGAGATGCAACTGGGTGACAGAATCATCAACTTAATTTGAAAGTTGGAAGATTAACTTGCGCTGAATCTCAAAGCGAAAGCGTAGTTCTAAGCTTTAAATTAATTCATGCAAAGTGTGGGATCTCATTAATCTGTCATCCATTTGAATGACCTACAGTCAAAATCAAATGTTTATAAGCATTTTATAGCTATCTTTCTTACTTACAAAAAGTTTTTAATTAAAAAATTCTAATAAATAATAATTAAAAAGTCTTTTGTAAATTAAATTCAGTATTCTCTTGTTTTGATTTCTCTTCTTTAATGACCTAGTCTTTCCAACAGCTATTATTCCTTTTATTTCCTGTTTTTAAGAGATACACTATAAGCATTTCTGTGATTTTACCTTATCTTTCCACCATTTACACTGCGCCAGGCTATCGGAGTTCGAGAAATCAAAGTAAATCAAAAAATGTATAAAAGCTATGATCTCTATTAAAATTTTTTAAAAATGAAAGTCATTATTTATCTTAATAAATTTAAGTCATTAAGTAGTTTACATTGGTCTGAAAAAGCAATACTGGTAAAAAAAGTGAATCTTTTAAAAACATGTCTGCTTTCAAAAAAGCATGCATAATAATAATAAATTCAATACTGGTCAAAGCAGGTTAAAATATATGTGATTAAATGATGTTGATGAATATTTCCAGATATGCTTTCTTGCCTACGTGATTTAGAGCTTCAATTATTCGTTGCCTTCAATTATTCAAGAACCCCTAACAAAAACAACAACCTGTTCTAACATGATAATAAAGTAACAACAAATTAGAAGCATAGATATTTAACATTTAAAGGTAGAGGAGAAAATAATAGATCTGAAATATGAAAATAAGAGAAAAAAATTTATATTCAAATTTATCCTATTTTTCAATACTAAGCAGCTACAGTGAGTTTAACAATTATAAATATTTTTAAGGTTATAAAAAATATTAATTACATATTTGGAAATAAATGAATATTTTATATTAAATACAGAGGAAGAATAATTATTAACTATAAAACCACATTTATAATAACTAATACCAAACTCCTGCATGAAAGATAATTTTTTTAAAGTTATTTTGTTAAGATTGTGTAAAATTTTTTCCTGCAATGTTATCTTTAAAAGATATTCGAATCTTCAAAATGGCTGATTTACAGATATTTTTAAAGATTTCGGACACATGTCACGTCAATAATAAACAGCCTTAATATCCATTTCATGACTTGGCGAGTATCTGACGTCCTTGGCGACAAAAGTAGAAGTTTTGGAAAATATGATTGAGAACCAAGATCCGAGATTCTTCCGTGAAAATTCCATACTGTGTTTGAAAACTATAAATGAAGTACTCACTAAAGTTGCAAGTTTCCTTTTTGAGTATGTATTTCAATGCAAGCTCTTCAGCGGTTTTATACCGAGTTTATTTGAGTTTTGCTTTTATTTAATTGGCAATTTGTTGCTTCACTTTTTTCTAATTTTTTAGTATGCAAGGATTATATGTGTGCACGTTTCAGCTCTGTTTTGCTAACTTTGTTATATGATCTCTCCTGTAATAAATTATTGTTATTCGTTTCCCGAATTATGAACATTTTGCATTGTATAGCAACAGGTCGCATTTGTGTAAAAGTATTTTAAGTTTAATCAGATAACAAATAAAGAATATTACAAAGACAGTACAATATCAGTTATTAATTTACAGTATATGCTTGTTTAAGTAAAATGAATAGCATTTTAATACTCGACGTTATTACGGCTGAACATTTGTGAAACATTTAGTTCTTGTTTCCTGAATATTCCTGAATATTCTTTTCAATTGGTTGTCCGAATTTGAGTTTTCCCAGTCTTCTAGATAACTTTTTTTCTGTTTCTCAAAAAGTATAAAAATAAAATCGTATTATGTATTATTTCCTTTATAGAAACCAATTTTCTCTAACTCCTTTTATTTTATAAACATTTAAATTATTTAAAAATAAAGCTATCAAGGTATATAGTTTTTGCTTATATTCTTAATCATTTGAATAATTACCAATGTTTTTCGATTGACACAAGTAAGTTCTGGTGAGAGTTCAATCAGAAAGTTCTACACAGCCTTGGAGGAAAAATTAAATTTAAATCGTTGTGTTAAATTTGTGCAATGCTAACCACAGATTCCTTGTACAAGTTTATTATTGGGATTATTTTCTTTAAAAAGTTGGAATGCATTTTTAAAAAAACTAGTTACATTTAATTAGTTTCAAATTAATTCATTAAATTATGTATCGCTTTTTATTAAGCTTTCACCTATTTTGCTATATATCATAATATATTTTAATAATAATTAAATATGCCGATGTCCTGGCTCGGGGGTAGAGGGTCTTCCCGGTGATCTGGGCGTTTGGATTTGAGTCCTGGTTCAGGAATGGTTGTACTTTATCCGTTCCATCTGTGAAATGCGTGAAAGTAACTCCTCCCCCTATAAACAGGAGTTATGCAAACGAATGTAATGCATGTGTGGCTAAGACGTACTCTTGGCTCTAGTTGGCGCTACTTAAAAACAAGAGACGTTCACTTGGCTCAAAACAGCTTACTGTGTCAGAGATCTTATCCAAGGAAAGTTCCATTAGAAACAATAATAAAATATGATTTAGAAGGTTGTAGTTTGTGTCTTAACAAAAACCTTTTTATTCAACATTCGCTGCATGTCACCATTTATGGGTGAAAATGGAAAATAAGGATATTTTGTAAGGATTTGGAAGAGCACTTAGCCAGGCTGAGAATTAAGACTGACTCTTCGGACATGTTTATGCATCCTACATAACGATTTTATTTTTTAAAAAAAAATACTTAAAAATTCGCTTAATCAATGCTCCAAACAAGTATATGAATGTCAATATTCATCGAAGTCTATAAATATTTGCCATATATTGATCTTAAGGAACAAAAATAACGTGGATGCATTAGTTAAAAACTTCTATTGCCTGTGGCAGTTTCTAATGGTCCTTGCCATTGACAAGCTCTCTGATACAACAGTGATTTTAAGCCTAAATGAGCGTCTCTTGTTTTCAAGTAGCGCCAGCTAGGGCCAAGAGTACAACTTAGCAATTCCCTCAACCTATTCGCTTCCACAGTCACCGTTTATAAAGAGGGAGTCACATTCACACACGTTACAGATGAATTACAGAACAACCATGCCCGAACCTGGACTCGAAACTAGGACGCCCAGATCATTGATAAGACGCGCTAACCCCCTGTCTGGACGTCGGCACTTATGTTATTCTAAAATAACATTAAGAAGAGTATCTTGCCGAAAAAAATTAATAAAGTCACTTGGGAAAATATCTCATTATTTAAGTTTTTATTACAGACATCAACGAAGGACTTAAAGCGTGTAAAATAAAATTTTATCGAGAATAATATAATATATGAGTCAGTAGCATATCCACATACCAAAGAGAAACCCTTTTGCGAATTCATTTCGATGGCGGGGAAACGGAACTCGGCTGTAAAAATATGGCGGCGATGATCGGCTCTCGTGACGGTAAAAGCGATTTTTGTGGTGCGAAAAGAGCAATCTCGAGATATGCGCAAAGGAACGAAAGTATAAATTTCTGAGTTTCCGACAGAATGTGGGATTCAGTAAGAACTTGGGGAACAGGTTGACTCTTTTTATGATAAAAATACAGATATGTTATATTTTCCCTTTCAGATCCCGTAGTGGAGGGATTTAAACCTTTCAGGACCCTAGAAAAGGCGCATTTTTAGTCTTGAATGAGTGGGTGGTGAATTGAAAATGATAGAGAAGTTTCTCTGTTACAGTTGATTCAAAAAATAAGAGAGAAAGTTCACGCGATAGTTACATTTGCAAATCTATTCATAGCTTCAATGCAATCTTTCCCTTATATGTATATTACATTTATCAATACCGATGTTCTTTTTTTTCATCTATAACATTTACTGTTTTGCTGTGATATTAAGGCAAAGATGATTGTTTCATGACTATCTATGTATTTTTCATTGATAACAGTTTGTTTTCTGTGCAGTATGCTGTGAAATTAAGACGTGGTGATGCCCTCTTCAGGCAGCAAAAGTCGTCAGGGCTCATTAGACACAACAGCAGCATCATAAACACTCACCATTATCACCACCAACCACTAACACACACGCTCTATTATCATTCGTCTCCCCTCACTGGTGGGAGAGTATTTCAGGAAGCTTCATAATCCAGATAACAACTTCCGGTCCAGAGTGATCACTTTTGTCTAGTCGCCTAGCTACTCGGCTACGAAACCTAAATTTGCGAGTTCGGTCCTCCATCATTCTCCATAAAGGCAAAGGGGATTGCATGACGTATAGAATTTTAAAGGTGTGCTTGAAAATAGGCTTTTGAACATGTATGATAATATATATTGTATTGGTATGTGTGATTATAAATGCATATTTATAATTTGTATATATTGTGTGATATGTATGTTTATGCATCGTTATGATATGTATGTATTAATGGTTTGGTTATGTTATAGGGTATGTTTTTAAAGCAACATTCGGGCGATTTGTATATATTGTATATGTTCAAGATATATCTTTATGATAGGTATCCATTATATATGTACGAGATGTATCTTTATGTCATGTATGTATTGTACATGTGCGAGATGTACCTTTATATGTATGTAAGCATTGCAAATGTACGAGATGTATCTCTACGAAATGTATGTATTGAATATGTACGAAATGTATCTTATGATATGTATGCGCAATATGTATCTTTTTAATATGAATCCATTATACGATATGTACTTTAATATGTTTCATCTACGTTTTTTTTACAGTAGTATTAAAGCAAGAATGGTGGCTTCATGAATAAAGCTTTAAACGTGCGCCTATTATTAGGTTTGTGAGCATATAAGATAATATTTATAGTATTGACACATATTTTTATGTGTGTAGTTGCTGTTTTGGTTGGCCAGATGGTTCACCTGGTTAAAGTTTCCTTTGGAATACTTTATAGGTTAAATCTGCTCTAAATGGTTTCCTTATCAAAACCTTTTAAAGTTACAAATTTTGACAGTCTTACAATTTCTGTTATTATAGAGAATTGCATGAAATTTCTTTTTATATTCTCAAAAATTTGAATTTTAATTTGAAATGGAAGCTATTACACTTCAATTAATACAAACATTTTCAGTGTTGATATTAAACATGTTTTTTTAATCATCAGTATAAAAAGATATTCGTTCTTCATTGAAATATCACGCATACTTCAAAATATTTTCTTTATAAAATTTAAAGAATATCACGAAGAAATCACTTAAAATTTCCGATTTATCATAAAATTTATTATTTTTTAATTTTAATTTCAAAAACATGCTTCAAATAGTATTATCTTATTTTGTTTTCAGACAATAAATATACTTCGGAAAAATTACGAAATAAATTTTTATACAGTTCTCTGATCCTATGAATAAAATGCAGTAAAAATTCTTAATACTCTAACGTTTAAATCACGAAAATTTTTGATTTTCTACGATCGTTTCTAATCGAATCATGAAGCTCTAAATATTATTATTTTAAACAAATCAGCTTTGAAGAAGCAACGATTACTATATTTTCGATTAACAGTCAAGAAAATATCTAAACTCGCGCGATTTTATAAAACAGTAATTTTTAGATTTTATTACACGTATATGTCAATCTCCATTTCTTATCCACCTTTTTTTAATTATATTACATGGCTATCACCAAAATTATGTTCTCTTAATTTTTTAATGATGCATTTGTTTTTATTTCTATTTTCTATGCATATGTTTCCAATTCTTTCTTTTACCTTTACGCTTTTAACTTTGTCTATCAATGATAGATATGAAAAATTCATCAAATATAGACATCTGTGTATAGTTAAAAAGATATAATATAAACACTTAAATAGTAATTTATATTAACGTAGATAATATAAACAATTAAAAGTTATTATAATTGTTATCACGTCAGAGCATGATGCTGTCTTTGGGATGAGTTTTTTGACGTTAAAAAAAGGCTATTGGCCTAAAATAAAAATTTCATTATCTACACGAGCACTTCAAATAATCAACTTTTAATGACGTGTTGCCATTGCATTTACAAAAGATCTGATTTGGAAAAATGAGTTAATGACTACAGAAAGTAAAACATAGAAAAATGTCATTTTGAGCGCGTGATTATATGAAGTGAAATAAGTAGGAAATGTGGTATTTTTTAAACAATAAATGCGCGGCAAAGTTTTTTGGATGTAGTAAATTGACTCATTCAATGAAGATATTAATATTATTAAAATATCATTTAACTTACACTAAAGCATGGTGCTTGGCCGTTCAAGAAATTATGTTCTGATAATGATACATTGAAATATGCATAACAGATTTCATTTCAATCTTTATTTATATAATGTTTTATGGTTGTTTATATATTGTATAAAAGTTAGCATATTGTTTTAAAAGCTTAAGTTGTTTATACTGTTGTTATACTGTTGTTATACTATGATATATAACTTGAATGTTTATACATCATAAATAATATAAACATCTAAGAGAATAATTTTAGCCAGCGTTGATAAAATAATGCCTCTCAGGAAGTCAGAATGAATTACCTTATAAACAATTCTTGGAATAAAAAACACTTTGTTTATAAAAGTTACTCAGGGATAATTTGGGAGTTCTCCTAAACAGAATTTTAATAATTTAATTAGCTCTTCAGATATGAAATAAAAACATTAGTTTATTAAATTCATGTTCGGCATAAATGGATCATATTTCTGAACAAAAGGACTTATTGAATTCTTTTGAGGTAGACGTCGAGTGCAGAATCAACGTAATTATTTTCGAGGGCTTCATTGTACCGTTCCAGAATCGTGCGTGATGCCCATTGAAAAGAGGATGTGAAGAACCAATGAAGTTGTGGCAAGGAAAATGATGCTCTGAACAATTTGAGAAAATCTCTGATGAGATAATTTCAGTAACAAGAATAGAACAATGGATTTCTAACTCAATTTTTAAATGCAGGACATTTGGAACGATGAAAGAAAATGTAATATAAAATGTAAAATTCTCGAAGATGAAAATCATCTAAATTTCAATTTTTCATTTAACAATTATAATTAATGTGAAATATAAAATGCTAGCCTGCTTTAACGACCATATAATTCAATCAAAACATAACTTTTATGGCTTCACAGACCATCTAATTCACCCAAAATATAATTTTTCTGACTTTACCAACCCTCTAATTCACCCAAAATAAAACTTGTATGGCTTTACCGTTCATTTTATTCACCCAAAATATTCATTTTCTGGATTTAACGACCATCTAACTCACAAAAAATATAACTTTTCTGGCTTTACAGTCATTTAATTCCTACAATATATAACTTTTCTGGCTTTACTGAGCATCTAATTCAGCCAATATAACTTTTTTGGATTTACCGTCCAATTAATTCACTCAAAATATCTCTTTTTCTGGATTTAACGACCATCTAACTCACTCGAAATGCAATTTTTCTAGTTTTATCGATCATCTAATTCAACAAAAATATAACTTTTATATTTTTTCTGACCATCTAATTCACCAAATATAACTTTTCTGGCTTTACCAACCATGTAATCTACTCAAAAATATAGCTTTTCTGGATGCTAAGCTATAAATCTTTTCCTATCAGATATCTCCTTCAACATGGGGCTTTATCTTGACGTTTTATCTAAACAATTTTTTAATGATAAAAATACCAGTAGAGTGTTAAATATGTAGAGAAAACTTTCGGGGAAATATACATTAAAACAATTACATATTTTTATTTCTTGAAGCAATACAAAAGAATCTATATATGGTGAATAATTATGCAGCGCATTTTTAAATTTGTTAAGAATTTAAAGACTCAAATATTAATCAAGACAATATTTAAATTTAAACATTTTCATGCTGTAATTCACGAAAATATTGATTCTCGAGAAATTATCATGGTTTAAATAAATTTCGAGAAATATACATTGTAAATTAAAAGCAATCTTTGTCTGCATTCCTGTTCCAAAAATAAAACAATTAGATACAGCAGAGGTGGAAATTTTGATCACTCTTTCCTGTTTGGTTAAAAGCCTGGATTCTAACTGCAGTTGTTTGCAAAATTTTAGCCTTAATAATTTCCAGGAACTAAGCTTCCTGCAGTTGATTAGAATAATAAGCTGGAATAATTGGAATAATAACTGTGAGACTGCCTTGTTTTAAACTACTGTAACCATTCGTTAATTTTTGTAATATGAGAAATTTTCAAAACCTGTCACTCAGTAGAATTGAAATATAAATGTATCAAATTTCACCGAATTCAGTAGTTTTCGAACTTCATAGTTATCATCATATTTCTGAGTTAAATAATAAATGCTCCTTTCTTAAAAATTCTCTTTATTCTATTATATAGAAATTTTTCTTACGTTTTATCTGTTTTAATAGAAATTTTTGTTACGTTTTATCTGTTTTTGTAGAAATTCTTGTTACTTTTTATCTGTTTTTATAGAAATTCTTGTTACATTCAGTATTGTGATTCCCCCTCCTTCATTCTGTTACGTTTAAAATTTTGTTACGTTGTTCTGTTACGTTTTATTTGCTTTTATAAAAATTCTTTCTACGTTCAGTATCATGAATTAACCTCCTTTATTCTGTTATATAGAAATTAATGTTAATTTCATCCGTTTTTATAGAAATTCTTGTTACATTCAATATTGGAATTAACCTCTTTTATTCTGCTATTCTTGCTATTTTAATCAATCTTGCTATCAAATTCTTCAAATTCTTACTATTTTCATCTGTTACGTTTTATCTGTTTTTATAGAAATTCCTGTTACGCTCATCTGTTACGCTTTATCTGTTTTTATAGAATTCTTTTTACGTTCATCTGTTACGTTTCATCTGTTTTTATAGAAATTCTTTCTACGTTCAGTACCGTGAATTAACCTCCTTAATTCTGTCATATAGAAATTCTTGTTACTTTAATCTGTTTTTATAAAATTCTTTTTACGCTTACAATTTCCTTTATTCTTTTATTTAGAAATTCTTGTTATGTTCATCTATTAAGTTTTATCTGTTTTTATATAAGTTCTTGTTACGTTCAATATTGTAAATTAACCTCCTTTATTCTTTTATATAGAAATTCTTGTTATGTTCATTTGTTACGTTTTATATGTTTTTATAGAAATTCTTGTTATGTTCATATGTTACGCTTCATTCGTTTTTATAGAAATTCTTATTACGTTCATCTGTTGCTTTTTATCTGTTTTTATAGAAATTCTTGTTACGTTTTATCAGTTTTTATAGAGATTTTTATTACGTTCATCTGTAAAGTTTTATCCTTTTTTACAGAAATTCTTGTTACGTTTTATCTCATTTTATAGAAATTCTTGTCACTTTTTATCCGTTTTTATAGAAATTCTTGTTATGTTCAGTATTGTAGATTAGCTTTCTTTAGCGACCAACTCATTCTTTGTTGATATTTATCATATGTAATTTCAATAGAATATCTTATAAATAGTTTGGTAATCGTAAATCTCTCAACAAATATACTCTGTCTAGTATAATCGAGTTCCATGACGCCATAGTTCCCTTAAAAATCAGAATATCTGAGTAATTTACTGCAGATTACACGTTCCCCCCCCTCTATTCTATAACTTCCCTTAATAAATTTCTCTTGTAAATTATAGAGATAATTATAAGAAACCCTCTATTTGATCTTTCAGCAAATAAAAAAAAGTCATGCTATTAAATATTTAAGAAAACAGTGTAAACGAATATTGAATTTAATTCCATTGCTGATATGAAATCTATAGCCGAAAATAATGCAAAAAAAGTGTCTTTAAAGTTAGAAAAAATTATATTGCAATTTAATTTTTATCGTTCACATAAATTAAAATTACAAAATTTTAAATTATTCTATTATTTATCGCATTATTCTAAAAATATTAAAATAACGCAATAATCACTTTTTTCAATTATATATTTATGAACTATAATACGGAGACATCGAAATTTTGTTAATTTTTTATTCAGTTTTTGAAAAAAAAAATTGGCTCTACTGCGTTCATTCCTGAGTATCATAAAAATGGGAACTCCAAGGAAAATGACTAGCCCCGTGGAATAACAAAACGCATATACACACATCTGCCCACATACAAATTCTTTAATCCAGAATTGTTAAGAATTCGTTAGGCATAGATGCTTTATTCCTGCCTAATATATCCCTTAATGTTAGTAGGGAATGATTTAGCAATGCTTGAAGCTCACCCATTATAACATGAACCAATCCACGATTGCCTGTTCAGCATTGTCAAAAGATGCCATCAAAATGAAGTCACGTGTTAAGTGCCTAAAACTCGATTGCACATTGCAAAGATGCGTGACTAATTACTGTCTCAGTGAAGTTTCTACATAACATTCAGCCAACATTCCATTCAGCAATTATTAGTCCAAGGGCAATAAAAGCTAATTTCGATTTGGAGATGCTGTTTTCGCTTTTGAATGAACAATGAACGGTATATATAACTCAAAATTGTGAACATGTTTGGTTGAATAGCGAAGTATATTTTTAATATTCAAACTATTCTCCTTAAAAATAACTAGAATAAACTGAAACAATTGAATTTAACACTGATTTATTAGTTATTTTAATGTTTCTTTCAAAAATATCTTATTCTATTATATTAATATTCAGTAAAATATTTTCAAAATGTTAGTATTTTAAGTAAGAAAAGTTCCCCTCTTTTATGTCTAAAACTGGCTTATATTCTCCGTTAAAATATTTGCATAAAATTGGGTTATGCAAAGATCTTAAACTTTGCATTTTCGTGGTTTTAAGCAATAGAGAGCAATCCATGGCCAATTCTGTCCGTTGATTGGAAAAGTCTTTTCAGAATATATGTTGATTTTTTTTAAAAAAAATAATGTAATCTAGGCTTCCAATTCAGTCAGATTTAATCACAGAAAACTGAAGCTGAATTTGTTTTAAATGTTTCTGGGTTTCGATTATTTTTCTAAGTGTAAATTATAGAATCAAGGGATGACTTTACCATTTTTCAAACAGTTTTTTTTTTCTGAATCAAACAAATTATTCAATTTTAAATTTCTTACCTATTTTAAAGCATTAAAATCTTTTTTTTTCTATTGGAAGTGCCCACTGTTTACAATAATCGGTGATAGTATCTTGCCTATTATCAACTGTTTATGAATAAGCTACTACGCTCCATTTAGATTTATCATCTGTATGTTACTATACATTATGTACATAAACTGCTCTGTAACGATTTGACAATCATTAATTCAATAAGTTATAATTATCTGTCGTATGATAAGTTCAGCAGAAAAACAAAAGCAAGTTTCTCCAAAAAGAAAAGCATTTGCTACTACCTGCGGGGAATTTAAATTCCTCATGCGCTAAAGTGATAGCAGCTTTCATATAGCCTCTTTTGACAACATGATTAAGATAACGATATTCGGTGTCAGAACCTTTAGGTGACAATGGAAATATCTGTGAGAAATATAAAACATCGCTAATAAAAGCGGATAAACATCGCTAGTAAGGGCGGATATTTGAATTTCGTGCAATAAAGCGTTGACAACCCAATTTAAAAGAATCTATATGATAGCTGATAGTTTGGGTTTCGTAAAAATAAAGCATTACGAAACAGAATAATATGGTAATAAAAGATTTGAATGAAATAATTAATGAAAAAAATGAAATCTGCTATCTCAAATTTCAAGTTATCACGTAAGAACATTGTTTGCCTTGATTAATTTAAGTCATTAATCCATTTAAACAGGTTGAAACAACCATGTGACAATCAGAATACGCATGAGTCAATATACAGAGTATCAGATAAGTGGCGGACATTCGTGCCAAGTCCTAACTTTTTTTTGGTGATAAGTCGCCAAATGCGACCATCATTTTTGTTCTCTAATAACTCTACAAGCAGAAAATGGATGTAATTAAAGAGATTTCTGCCCGTTAATTTTGTGACTCCAAACCTCAAACCAATACAATATCATATTATCACATAATAAAAACATATTAACAACAACAAAAATGTAACAAAGTTTGCCATTGATTGAAACTTTTGAATTACAAATTAAATTTCTATGTTAAAATGATTTTTTGGCAGTCTGATAATCTTCTACATTATTTTCTAATAACCGAAAATTTGATGCCACAAAAGCGATAAATTGTCAGTTTGTAGCCCACGCATTCTGAAGCTTCGACAAAATCAAACCGAAACATCATGTTCTCACATAATAATAATGAAAACTTTTTTTTGCTTTAAAATTTTATATTGTAATTGAATCGTAAAGTATAAAAAATAGAGTTATGTATGGAACTAACTCATAAGGAAAATGGCTTCCATGGCTTTGCTCTCACATACGCACTCTTTTATTCTAATTTTCTAAGGCCATCTTGCATAAATGTGGCACATTTTTGATGATGCAACTTTTAATTTCCTCTTTCAATGTAATCGTGATTGTGGTATTGACATGATTATGCTATTGATCTTTGACTTCAGCTATCCCCATAAAAAGAAATCCAATGGTGCTCTAAGGGATAGATTCTCAAATTTTCGAACGGTAGTCGACAGATTTTTAATAATTTTGAAATATTGTTTAACAATGAAACTCTTACTAACCCTAAATGGTTTTTTAATAGAGTACAGATGGTGGCATGTATAATTCTGGTTTTAATTTTGGGACATTCTTTATTTTAAAACTTCTCATCTTGTAAAGAAAATTGCAGATTCTTAAATATTAATCAAGCCGACATTTAGATTAAAATTTTGCAATCCTCGAAAATTAAGAATATAAACTTTCGAGAAAACATCACAGTAATAGTTTTCTAGGAATATATTACTTGAGTTTAAAGTAATCGCTTTCTGCACTCTTGTATGAAGAATAAAACTTATAAACATGGCAGCGTAGGATATTTTAATCGCGTTTTCCTGTTTGGGCAAAAGCCAAGACTTTGATTGCAGTTGTTTGCGAAATGTTGGTCATAGAAGGATATCATGTTTTCACAGACTGAACTTCATGCAGTTGATTATAATAATAAGCTGGAATAATTAGAATAATAGCTGCTAGACTATCTTCTCTTAAAGTGCTCTAACCATTCGTTAATTTTTGTAATATGAGAAAATTTGATGTCTCGAAAACTATTCGAATTAAAATGTAACTGAGGTTTCAGATTTTCTCTGAAAACACTAGTTGTTGGCATTCTCCCTATTCATACTTCTATTTTTAGTTAGGTAATAAATGTTACTTCTTTAAAAACTCTTTTTAATGAAGTTACTTTTATTCCTCGTCAATTATCTTGGTATCTAAGAAGTTTCTTGGCAACAGTGTTTTTATTTTAATGTAGTTAAATGTCTTTTATGAAGTTTCACCATCTTGGATCCTTTAATAACGCCTTGTTTTAAGTCTCAACCATAAGGATCATATAATTGAGATTGCTTAACTAATTTTTACGTGTTGTAGTTGCTAGTAACTGAGGTTTGAAAATCTGGAGTTTAAAATAAAAGTGAAGATGATAATATGCATTGCTAATTCATTACCCTTGCCAACAATTGTTCTATTTTTATCAGAAATACAAAAAAAAATTCAAAATAATGTTCGGAAAATCTTAGTTTTAATTTTGAAGACTCTAAACTCTTATAATAATTCTAATTTAATCTAGCGTTGTTGCTAGATTCAAATCGTACATTGCTGATTATTTATATTATCACGGTGATTTTCTATGTGAGTACTCTGTGTCTTTTATATTTGTGTTGTGGGGGTGTTCCATGTGAGTGTTCAACGTTTTGTACATTTGTGTGTTTTAGTGTTCCATGTGAGTTCTGTATGTGTTGTATATTTTGTGTGTGTTGGTATTCCATGTTTGAATGTTCCATGCGTGTGCTCTATGTGTTGGTGGCGTTCATTGTTTAGATGTTCCATATGAAATCTTTATGTGTTGTATATTTATTATGTGGGTGTTCCATGTTTGAAAGCTTCATTTGAGTGCTCTATGTGTTGTATATTTGAATGTTTTTATGTTTTAGGTGAGAGCTCTATTTGTTGTATATTTGTATGTTTTAATGTTCCATGTGACTGCTTTATGTGTTGTATATTTGTGTGTGTTGGTGTTTCATGTTTACATGTTCCATGTGAGTGCTCTATTGTTGTATATTTGTGTTGTGGCCATTCATTTTTCAGGCATGCACATATAGAAATATGTTTTGTTCTTATATTCTCGTAATGGTTGTCTTTTTAACTATCCATTAATATGAAAACTCATCTGTAACCTCTTCACATACATATATCTATTTGTTAGCATATTTAAATCAGAGAAAAAATGTACTAAAAAATTATATCACTAAAAAGTTTAAATTTTAAAATTTAGAGTAATGTAAAAATAGTTTTTCAGAATTAGGCTTTGAATTCATTGAAAAAAAATTTAAAGATTTCAATCGGTACTTTAAATAAAATTTAGTAAATTTTAGATAAACTTTCACACTTAGCATCGACTTTCAAGTAAGTGATTACATACCAAATTTGATTTCTCCATATCAATTGATCAGTATCGTAGAATTCTTCGAACACATTTTTTCTATCCTGAATACTGATTTATAAATTTCTTACATCAAAATATACAGATACCACGACAAACTTTAAACATTATCGGACTAAAAACTTCCTTATCTTAAAAAACATTCCTAGTCATAAAAGCACCGAAGTAAGCTAGAGATTTCTAAAATATCTTTGATATTCATTATTCTATCTCAAAATTAAAGTAGGAAACTACAAAAACTAAATTCCAGCACTTAATTGCTCCAATCTTTCTGTATTCCATCATGTTGCGGTATTGAGAGGTCAAAAAAGATTTCCAAAAATTTTAAATAATGTCTTAAACTATCCTACAAGATTATATATTTAGATTGTCCAAATGTAAGCCACCAAACGGCCAGGAATTCCAAAATAAATTAAATTTTCACTTCAAATTCAAAATTTAAAACAAAACCATTTAGAATGTATCGAGATAATTGAAGCCACAAAGAAAAGCAGAAACGGAGAAAAAAAAGTCTTAATCGTTCTGATTGACCCTACTGGACCACATTTATTTTCCTGGTTTCTTTCTCTTAGAAAGAAGTTCCTGATTGGTTGATTCTGCAGTCATCCTAATTCTTTACCCTTGTCCCCACTCCCGTCAAAAAAAGAAGTCTACATAATAGTTCCTTCAGCAAGAAAATTTAAAGACTAAGCAAATTATTTCCATCTTTCATCCTTATTCTTGGCAATTCTCGGTTTCAGTAGCTATACATTCATCATGGTCCAAATTTTTCAATTGCAAACACACTGATTCAGAAGAATGTGACTTTAATTCAATGGCCTTTTGTATAGAAATTTTGTTTGGTAGAAACTCTCACTAGTAAGATCGTTGTAGTTCATCTAGTTTGGTGTTAGACATATACTTGTAGGTTAGGCTACTATTATTTATTATCTTAATCAGAAAAAAATAACAAAGAAAGCAATTAACTGAAAACATATTTAGAATTGCAACATTCTTTATATATTATAATTCTGAATATGTTGTGAAATTATATTACATATATTATAATGAAACATTTAGA
>JAOUZG010002851.1:14231609-14279082 GCA_026289955.1 Argiope argentata
TCAATACAAATTAAATAAGCTACTTAATCGAAAAACAAGTAATATAAGTAAGAAAAATTTAAGTCAATTCATACTTAATCAACAAAGAAAATTTTTATTTTGATTACTTTTTTTCGAAAAATAAAATAGTATTAGTAATTTATCAAAAAATTATATCTAACCAAAACAAAATCAAGTCTGTATCCATTAAAAATAAATCATAACGCACTGCAGAAACGTGAATTTGCAACGCCAGACGCAAGAAATGCAAATGCATGAATTTTCTATTCCAGTTCGGATAATGCAGATTAGACACTTTTAATTTCTTTTATTCTCTTTTTATTTAAATTCGACAATACTTCAAAATGAATCCAAAAAAAATCTCTTAACAAACAATGTTTAATTGTTTCAAATAATCGGTCGAAATCGTGTTAAACCGAATCTCATTAGCGAGGAAAAAAACAAACTGACGTCTTACTCATTTATCGGAGGGGAAATGAATGTTCTTGGCTGGAAAATTTAGTTATTTTTTAATTAATAAAAAATTAACCAAATCAATGAATTAATATTTGAAAAAAAAAACTGTATTAACATCCAGTGTCATCCATTGCGAGCTAAAAAAATGTATTTGAACTTGAGTGGATGAATAAAACGTATTTTATTAAGGATTGAAAATTTGAAAAAGATATATATGTATATAAATATAGCAGGGTGTGACTAATAGTTTTAATTGAATGATACTTGACATAACAGTGGTCTTACACTCAGACAGACATAAAACACCCAGTAATGCATAGAAAAGGCCTGATTTATCTTTACCACAATTTCAGAAGATATATTTAAGAATTCCACGCTTGAATATAAATTGCCGTTTAGGTTTCCCTGATTTTTTTCTTTTTCACTCTGGACTCTCGATTTTGGTAATTGAGGGTTTTAGATGAACACCAGATTTTAAAAAAGAAGAAGAAAACTGCCGTAAGTGAATGTAGAGCACAATAAATCTGTTGTAGGTATATAAATTCCTACCTATAAAGAGTGGAAGCCTGAAGGAGAAATTCTGGAGCGTTATCCAACCATAGGTTAAAATTGTGAAATCTACCCCTAAACATACTTCTTTAAACTCATAAAACAGGGCTCTAATGTAGTACAAATGCTGATTATATTATTTAATTGTCTTATAATAAAAAAAGAAAAGACATTGTAATAGTCGAAAAATTTGGTCTTCAGATTCTGATCAAAATCTCTTTCACTGAGTCAATATAGCACTATTTTAACTATGTCTATTATTTCGGATTGAGACAAAAATTTATTGTTTTGAATGCCCTCATAATACAACAATTTGGGCTTATTGATTCATGCCAAATATCATCACATCATATAACCATTTTTCATTTTCTTCGGTTTCAGTTTATGTTCAGTTTTAATATAAATTTTCTGTAAATTTTTTTAAAATATTTTTTTATCAATTAAAAGCATTGTTTCGTGAAAATTTCGAAAATCTTGAATTTTAACTAAGTCTCAGTTCAGAATTTGTATATAATTATTACACAATTTATCTCTCGTAGCAAGTTATGATCATCATCGAAGAAGTGTTATTAATTAGCCATACACATAATCTGTTTATTTTGTAAATAAAATTTTCTGTTCAAATAAAAGCCCATGATTTCATAATACAATTAAAAATATGACTATTTGGGAAATTTATCTCCTTATTAGACCGTGACTTTCACGGTGGTATGATTTACTGCAAACCGTGCACAACAATTATAATGCAAATCTTTCATCCTTTACTTTGACAACGAAGCGATCTCAAGGGCCTGGTGGTAAGGTCTCGGCTGATCAGGCGTAGTTTGAAGAGGAGAGAAGGGGCCAGCTCAGGTGTCCTCCTCGTCTTCGGACTTCGGTTCAAAATTACCAAAATTGCTCCAAAATATCCCTAGTGTTGCTTCATAACGGCACGTTATTATAATAAAACAAATTAACATTGAAGAAAAAATACGTTATTGAATATTTTGGAAAGCAATAAACACAACTAGAATTTCGCTATAGTAACGAGAATTATTTTTGGGAAATCATACAAGAAAATGTTTTTAGAAGCTGTTAACATTCAAGTACAAAAATTAATCCGGTGTCTCTAAAAAACAATTCTGTAAAATTTAAAATTCTGCAAATAAATCATTCTTAAGCAACATGCACAGAAAAAGTTAAATAATAAAAATTATAGAATTAATGAAATAGAAAAAGGTGTAGAATTTTGCTACATACTGGGCGCTGGCTTTCGCGAAGATGAAATTCAGCTTTAAATCATGACCGAAGATTACGAATCCTTCTTCCTTAGTTTTGAAAAGGAAAGAAAACTACGGTATTAAATACTCGAGAAAACAATGAAATCTATTTGGATATAACTGTAACATTGGGAAATTATCATCAGAAAATCAAGTTACGAAAAGTTTTTAAAGTTATCAAAATTTCGGTTGAAAAAAGGTGGAAGTTATTTTGGCATTATTAAGACAATGATTTTAAATTTCAAAAAGCTGTCAAATATAATTTGCGAACGGTGTTATTTTTTAAAATTAATCATGTAAAAATATGTGTAAGTCATTTAATTTTAATTAATTAAAATTAAATTCTTTTTATTCAATCAATTTATTGTTTTACAACAAAAATTGGCAGTTTTCAGTCACCCGGGGGCAAGCGAAAAATCGCCAAATAATGTAGAATATCGCCAAATTTCTTACAGTGATTTTAAAGCGAAAAATCGCCAAGTAATGTAGAATTCCACTAAACTTTTGTTTAATTTTTTATTTGCACCTTAAAACGGAAACGTACCCAAATATTTTGTGTGGAATAAAGACATTTGTATAAGAAGCATAAAACTGTTTGTAAGAAATCTAAGATAACCCCAAAAAGCTCTTTTTCCCTTTCCTTTCTAAAAATCAAGATTTCCCAAAACATCGGATAAGAAAACTCGAGAAAAGTATTTTATTTTCGACAAGCAAACGATTTTTTAAATTTATTTTTTTGAAAAATCATTGACAAATTTATTTTAATTTAAACTCTTTTTAATTTGATTTTTTTGTTAGCTACGCTTGCAGTAGCAAGAATTGTACACTATGCTATCCTCATCTTTTTTGAAGAAATTTTACTCTGGAAATTAAAGATTAGAACAACTGTATACAAAAATTCAGATCAATAGGAAAAAAGGGTGTGTGTTTTTTGGGGGGTTAGTGGATGTTTTTGACAAAATCGTTTTATAGAAAGCAGATCAAAAAAGGGATTAACGACAAGAAGGGATATTTTTAACCCAATTACTGCACAAATGAAAAAGTTATTTTCAATCATTCAAAATAAAAATAAAACAAAACGATCACTGAGATGAAGCGTTATTTCTAGAAATTTATTGATAAAAAAATGAAGGAAAAATGAAACGGAGTTCCGTTAAAAGCAAAATATTACATTTGAGTATTTTTATTATTTTAAATTATAGAATATTTTTTCCAACTACCAATATTTTGAATTTATAATGCATACTATATGATGTATTAATGAATAATACTTTAATTTTAATTTAATATAAAGAAAATATCTCGACTTTTCTCGGCATGTAAGTTTTAAAATATTTCATTAACTAGGAAGTTAAAAGAATTTGTCATTTTATTGTTTGTATAGACAATATACAAAATAAGTACGGATACATATTTTAATAAATGTACTCATTTAGACATCTTTGGATTTATTAAATGTTATTTTAATAAGAGAGCAATTTTTTAATCCATATGCTCATAAAATAGTATAGGAATACCTCGCACAGTATTATAGCAATTTTTTTTAAAAGTTGAAACTTCCGAATGCCTTATATACCCTATAAGCATTAGATCATATTATACTTTTTAAATTAACTTGGTAAAAAAATATAAAATCTCTATTTGAAATGAAAAAATATTTATCACTTTAAAATATTAGAAATAGTCATTTCGAGGCAATAATAATTTTTAAAGTATTTGAAATTAAGATGATATTGACGAAATATTTATGAGGTAATAAAGTTTTTCAAAATTTATTACGATTATTTAGTATAAATGTCAAAAGATTAAAAAATAAATGTAATAATTTTTTAAAAAAGAAGAATCAAATTTTCCATAGTATAACCGATTTTAATTATTTTATAATAAATAATCTTGCTATAAATTTAAAAATTGCATTTTATTTTACAAAAAAGACATTAAACCATTTTGCTTAACAAAACCCACCAGCTCTTAGAAACTGGAATTCTATCTTTGCTTTATTAGCCAGAATTTTATTTATGAAGCAAAGCGCTCTCTGTTCTTCCACAAAACACATTAGATGAAAACGTTTCGTGTTACAACTTCTTTGACTGTTTCTCTTTATCTTTGTAAACAATAAAAACAATGGGTTTCGAGAATGTTCTTTTAATTTCACAAAGAACAAACAATTTAAGTAAATGAAGAAATTATTTATAGGCATGGAAGCATTTTTTACGGCTTCAGAGCAAAATTTTGTATTTTATTCTCAGCTTATGTGTTATTTTGCTTTTAAAATATGCACGACTTAGTTTACTCTCATACTGTTAAGTTAAAAATGATAGAAAATGTGACAGCATTTTCAAACTTTTATTTCTCTTGATTTGTTCTATGTTTTTTAATGAAACTTTGTAATCAACTTTATTTGAGTTTAGAATTTTTGTAGTGTTCTGTGTTCTTGATAGAATAATTTTTGAATATTTTCATAGCCTATTATAAAATTTATCGAATAATTCAAATTAACTTTTGATTATTTCTATAGTGATCTGATACTTTTTATTGTCTTTGAAGGTAAAATTATATCAAGGCTATCTCAATATTTAAGAAATATAAAAAAATAGAAATAAAAGGCAAAAACGCAGCTAAAGATTATAGAATATTCTACTTTTCAGTTCATTTTAAAAGTGAACTTCTATAAAATGTTTGCATTTAATGATACTTTTTATAGCCTTTGAAGGTAAACTTCTATCAAGGCTATCTCAATATTTAAAAGTGAAATCACAAATTAAAAATACAAGGCAAATTTTTTTTAAACTGCTAGAGATTTTAGAATATTCCACTTTTCAGTTCATTTTAAAAGTGAATTTCTACAAAATTTGTCAATTTAAGGATACTTCATAGTGAGTTTGAAGGTAAATTTCTATCAAAGCTTCCTCAATCTTTAAAAATGGAATCACAAAATAAAAAGAAACGAAATTTAAAAAAACAGCTAAAGATTTTAGAATATTCGACTTTTTAATTCATTTTAAAAGTGAATTTCTACAAATTTGTCAATTTAAGGATACTTCAATGTGAGTTTGAAGGTAAAATTCTATCAATACTTCCTCAATATTTAAAAGAGAAATCACGAAATAAAAATAAAAAAACAAAAATATTCTTAAAAAAACAGCTAAAAATTTTAGAAAATTCCAATTTTAAATTCATTTTAAAAGTGAATTTCTATAAAATTTGTCAATTTAACGATACTTCATGGTGAGTTTGAATTTAAACTTCTATCAAAGATTCCTCAATGTTTAAAAGTGAAATCAAAAAATAGAAATAAAAGAAAAAAAAGCAGCTAAAAATTTTAGAATATTCTATTTTTCATTTCATTTTAAAAGTAAGCTTCTATAAAATGTTTATACTTAAATTGACTTTAAAATGATTTCAATTTGTTTACACAGTTTTCCATTAGCAAATATTTTAATAAAAGTAATAATGAAAATAGAAAAAGAGATATAATTGTTGACCCCATTTGATTTCAAAATCTTAAAACAAATCACCTTTCCTTGGATTAATATAACACTATTTATAATTATGTCTTTGTGTCTGTATGTTTCTGATAACACCAGATTATAGATCAGAATAGTATAAATTGATTATATTGTCTTGACATCGAAGCAGTGAATCTATAAAATTTAGATATATAGAGCTCAGTTTCAATAGAAAGTAAATTAAGCTAAATTAGAAATAAGGTATTTTAATCTTATTTTTGTTAGTTTCATTATGAAAAATAACTTCCCTGGTTCAATTTATAATCATATTTTAAACCATTAAATCCTTTTATTACGCAAATTCTTTGTTATAAAGAGTATTTTATATAATTAAAGAAGATGAGAGGAATAACTGTTATATTATTATAAACTTTTCTAATTTATATATCAAAAAATATAAAGTAATTTTCTCTAATGGAAATAAATTTTACTTCGTGAATTTTATATTACATTATTGTGTTTTACATCGTCTTAATACGTAAATTTTCGGTATAATTCCAATTTTACTGCAACCAAGAAATATGCTAAAACATCTCTTTTCAAAAAAAGAAACAATGTGAACGCCGAATATTCAAATCAGCAATGATGGGGAAAACTAATAAATTAAAGCACCAACAATTCATTTTCCTAAGTACTTAGCGAATGAAATTATTGGAAATTAATCGAATCATATAGTTATCTTTTTAATTCTCTTACAGAAAGGAAAATAACAAGCGTTTGGTGAAAAGAACATATTACTAAATGCTAACTTCGATCAAAATTATACGTGAAATTCACAATAGAATACTCAACACTAGTGGTATAAGTAGTTCTTTCTGGTTGAGACACTGGAATGGTGTTCAAATTTTCCTGCATTCTGGATTAATGAACCAAACCAAATTTCATTTGAAGATATTTAAATCATTTTTAATGTCTTAAGATATATTTTTTTCTCAAATTTTTTAGGTGACAAAAGCCGTGATTGCTACTCATTATTACGACACCATTTATACCAGAAATTTCCTAAAGTATCCAAGATGAGAATTGGATTCAATGAAATGCAACCTGATAAAAAAGTAACCTGGGGATCAAAGTTCGATTACCGAATCTGGCAGCAGTATAAATTTCTTTGGATTATTCTTGAAATAAATGGCATCAATATTTTGAGAGATTATGTTCATAAGAAGAAGATCACTAAAATATTATCTAAATTCTATATTGTATTTTATCATCTGATGCCAATTTATAATGCGTCCGTAATCAGTATGTTGTGTTTTAATACACAATTTTACGACAGGCTTGTTTGTAAGCTTTCGATAGGTTACATTTTAACCACCCCTCTGCCTTTAATTATTCACCACATCTTGCAATCAAAAAAGTTTATGTTACAACAGTTACTTGTTAGTTTCAGCAGATTAGAAGATATGGCTGTACATTGCCACCAAATCAACAGAAACAAACTAGTCCATTTCTTTCTTTTCGGTGTTATTTTCTTATGTACAACACTAGGGTCTATATCTGCACTGACAATACCCTCTACTGGTCTTTTGAAGTTCTTCTACAATTTTTACGACATATTTCAAGATGGTACTTCTGCAGTTCTGATTCGAATTTTCATAATCCATTTATCCTACTCTTATCAATTTGTGTATCCTTGCTTAGTTGCCATGACGTGTGGTGTCCTCATTTTTGAATTCAGCAAATTTCTGACCCGATACCAGAAGAGACTGGACCATCTTTACGCAACTGCTCAGCGATGTCGATCTGAACTCCTTGAAAAAAATATAAGGGATCAAATGAAAGCCGATATTCGTATGCACGCAAGACTCTTCGAAACGATGCTCCACCTTCAGGATGCAATTTCTCTCATTTGCTTCGTTTTTATTTGGAATCAAGCGTTCACCATGTTTTGCTTCCTGTCGGATTTCATGCTTACAGAGGAAAAAGATTTATCCATTCCTGTGATGTGCGAGAATATTGTTATCGTTGTTTCCGTTCCCGCATCTCTTTTTGGAATTTCGTTTTGTGCGTCAGGTGTCCGCGAGCGTCATGAAAAATTGCAGACTACCCTCTCGTTGCTGATAGACAGACTCCTTGAAGACTACGGATCCTTCGCTGGTGTCATTTTATCCTTGAATAGCATGAAGAAGAAGAAATTTCCGGTTTTGTCGGCTGGTGGCATCGCTGATCTGTCTCCAAAGTTCGTAATTGGTTTGTTTGGCACCATTTTTTCTTACGGCCTTCTTGTTCTAAATCTAAAGAAATGACCGGAAAAAATGGTCTCCCGAAATATTATTACGTACATCCCATTTGACATCTTATATCTCCTTCTCCTAATATGAAATTATGTGTCTTAGTCAAGGTCATAAATGCTTTGCATGACTTTAGAAAATAATAATTATAATTAGGATGATTAAAATTATGGCTGGATTCTAATATTTTTTTCTGAATTTATCTTCTCAAAATGTAGTTTGAACACATTATAGTCAAATTAATGCAACCAAAATTTGACATAAAATTACAATTTTAATCCCAAAATTAGATACTGAAATTATTTAGTTGTGCTGTTTATGCGTCTAGATATAAAAGAAAGATCAGATCTAATTAGGGACAATTCTTTCTCAAATTTGATTCAAAATTTGATAAGAATTTATATTTTACTTGTTAAATGTTAGTATCAAATTCTATCCATCTATCTTTTAATGTTTAAAAGTTATCAAGTTCATTCGTAATCAAACAATCAAAGGGGAAAACTTTATTTGAATGGCTTTCATTCAAAATGTCTGATGCATTTACAGATTTCTAAGCGAGACTAATAATAATTTCAACCGTCTAGCTCAAATCATTTTTGAATTATTTATTCACAGGTACATAGTAAGATATAAGGCAAAAAACGGTATTTTGAACTCAAAAACCTAAAACTCGAAAATTCTTCTAAATTTTAAGCTCTAATTTTTTGAGTAATCATAGTATCATCATTATATTTCTTATGAGAGGACATAAAAAATTAAAAATAGCATTTCATTTATAAAAATTGTAAGAAAATCTTACAGAAAGGCTCTAGTTTCTACTTACATAGAAAATTATTTTGATTTTGAATTCGGCAAATATCGTATAAATATATTAGATTTACTATTGTAGATGAAAAGGTCTAACAATTTTTATGCTTAGATAGTTTCTGTAGACTTAAAGCTAAAGAGCTCATTTCTAAAGTTTTAATACGCTTTATCACGAAAAACTTTTGATGTTCATTATTGGCTAAGAAAAGTTTAGTGCTAATAGAGTGCAAAAGCGTTTTAGGATACAAATTACAACTTCTACACATTGCAGACAGATATATAAATTTCATTTCAATCATTTCTAAGCAAAAAAAGGCTTCGAACATGCAAGATATCATAGGATTTTAAGAATTTAGAATCCATTCATTTTTCTTCTTTTGTTTCCAAATTTTCCTATTAAATTTAGATCAGATATAGCTACATATAATTATACCCACGTACCCACAATACATTTACACCCACAACAATGCATGTGAGTGTGATTTTGGTAGCTCTAAATCTTATGGTGAAATAAGAATCATACAGGAATGAAGTTATAGGGAATTTCTGCTATAATATTCTCAGATGTTATCAAGAAAAAACGCTAAACATTTACGATCAATTTATAAATTGCAAATTTAATTAAAATTTTAGACTGTCGGTCTTAATTAGGACATACTGTTAATCTCCCTATCTGCGCTAGTAATGTGATATCTGTAAATTCAGTATTAAGTTAATCATTTTGTTGGCCTAAGCAATGCATTGCTGTACTAACCAAGTTAATTTCACATCTTAATACATTTCTAACTGAAAAAAATCAAATACCTAAATAAGTTAATTTTTAATTATTTTATTATTTGTAAATAACTGATAAATAATCAGATTAGTAGTTTATTATTTATTACTATGTTACAAATTATAACTAAGTCTATGTATTCAGTAGAATTGGAACTTGTCCAATTAAATTCGATAAATTGTGTTATCCTTGTCTTTCTTAATTTATATAATTTGATTTTTCGCAAATTAAAAAAAATAGTAATATTTTCTCAATACACTTATTTGCTGCTTCTAATCGAAAATACTTCAATGACTAGAATTAAAAAACTGTCCTGTCAAGCGTATTAAGGGTTCTACTTTTATCATCCATACACCATTACGCATGCCCCCTTATGAAGATTAAAAGTAGTTCTCAGGCCTTCTAACGTTATTATGCTAAAAAATAAGCTCAATCTCGCCTCCATTTATGGGATTTTGCCCTTGTTTTATTATCATATAATTTTATTTTATTAAATTCAAAGCGTTGAATTTGTATAAATTTATTTTCTTGACATTTGACAATGCCCCCAAAAAATAATATTTCATCACTTAATGATTAAGTTTTATTTCAATTGCTTTTTATTTTTACACACCTCGGTGGTCTGATGATAAGGTCGTAGTTCGTTAGCTGTAGGGTTTCCAGTTCGAGACCCAATTCCACTGAAGAGCCATCGTTTAAGGAAGTCTATTGCACGTTAAATTCATCAAGGTAAAACATCATGCCGCTGGGGTGGTGTGGAGAGGAGCCACCTCCGGTGTCGTTCTCGTCATCTGACCGGGGCTCAAAATTACATGTTCCGTCCCAAAATGACCATAGTGTTGATAAACAACGGAATGTTAATTTAACAAAGGTTTCGATTTCCGCTGAATCAGTTTTGAATTTTCAGAGCTTCTGAAATTGTAATCACAATATATTGTATTTAATAATCACACATTGATTATTAAACTATTATTTGGTTTACTGTGTTTCCTTACTTATTGATTATCAAATTTAAATGGATTCAATACATACAAGTGAGTTATTATAATAGCCATGATCATCCGTCTAGACACTATCTATTTGTTGAAGAAAATAATAAAGAATTTAAAGAATAGTATACCTGCCAAATCAAACGCTTTGATAATTTTTCTTCCAAACGATCCCTTTCTCAAACTATTAACTTTCTTGATAATATATAAAATATTAAAATCTATTCCAATCTCAATTTATAAAAAGAATAAAAATGCTTTCTTTCACAGACATTACAACTAATAATTTTAGTTAAAAGAAAACTGCTTGGCTTGATGTATAAAAGTTAAAAATGTAATAATTTTCTCTCATAATGACAGTTTAATCAATAATGTTAACCAATATTATTTTTTAATATAGCAAATATCTCAAGTTAAAATAATAGTTGTTTTGTCAAAAAAAGAAACTCTGTGGAAGTCTAACACTTCCCCATTCTCCATGTCCTTCTGATTTGAGTGCTTTTAATCAAAGTATCTTCTTAAAATTTCCGCTATTGTTTACATTTTGCCTTATTTATGGCAGCAAAGAATCAGCAGACGGTCAGCAAATATTTTCACAATAATTTATGAGGTTTCATTTTTAGATGTCTGTACCAAAGATTTCAATTTCTTCTGTTTCTAGAAAAATAAGGAGAAACTTATTCAGATCAGTAGTTATGCATGGCGAAAACTTTTCAAGAATCCTATTTTAAAAAAAGAAAATCGTATTTAACTTTCTGATGATATTATTCTACCGCGAGCCTGGTTTCGTGAAAAAGCAGGTACATCTCTGAGAAATTTCGAAAAAATATTGGAAGACAATTATTTGCCTTTGAGCTGATTTTTATTAATTAATTAATTTATTATTATTATTATTAGTAGTAGTAGTAGTACTTTGTAAAATTATCGTTTGGATGCGTTTGTTTAGATTTGATGGTGAGGCTTTTATTTGTGTTTTGCCATATAAAAATTATTAAGAAAAAAAGTAACTATTTGCGTCATAATAAAAGTAATAATTTTCAATTAAAAAATTAGTAACTTGTTTAAACTTTAAATCAACTTTAGCAGTTTTAGTTAGATAGTGTCTGTTTAGACCTTTATTTTTACTTCGGATGGTCGTCATTGTAAAAGGGGAATTGTAAAGTTCATTTTCACCTTTTTCTTAAGAATGTGGAAATTTGTCTTTTGAGAATTATATTTTCTCTAAAACAATACAGATGTTTTAACATTTTATATTTTTTTATGGATTTATTTAATTAATGAATAAATCATTACATTTAACTTCACTTAGTATTCTGACAACTATTTGTTACTTGATTATTATTTCTTATTTATTATCATTTGAGAACATGATGTTGTTTTCGTTAGAGGGTTTAGAATAATTGAAGGCAACGAATAATTGAAGCTCGAAATCGCATAGGCAATGCATAAAGCATAAATGGCAATATTCATCAGTATCTTTTAATCGCATATATTTTTACCTGCCTTTACCAGTTTTGCCTTACTATGTATGCTTCTTCGTGAGCAGGTGCGTTTTTAAAAAGTTGACCTGCTTTAATCAGTAATGTTTTATTATTACGCACGTTTCTTTAACAGCAGATGCGTTTTTAAGAGGATAACGCAGAACTGTGACATCATAGCCATTACTTTCTTTCAAAATCGGTAGAGCTACAAAACTTTGTTTGCCGCCTAGGAAAATTGAAAATGAAAGTTAAAAAAAAATATTATTATATATAAATAGAAAGAGAGATTGTCGGATGGAGATAGATATAGAAGTCTCGTGATTGTTTCAAACCGGTTTAAACTGGTTAAGGATTTAAATTAATTACGATAAATAATGACTTAAAAATAATAATGTTATAACATGAAAAATGAAATTTATGATCGTAGATTTCATTTTCTTATCTCTTACTTTGTAGCAATCATGCATACTTTTTGAGTATAATTTCTTTAAAAATGATGTTTAAAAATATCGGCAAAGAATCTGATTAATATACTTATTTATTATAATCATTATATATTATAAACCATAATAGCTTTTATAAATAGGGGTATCTTTTATTAAAAAAAAGTAATACGCTAATAAAGCCAATAATTCTTAAATATGTTTGAACGTATATATCAGCACACAAGTAAATTTAGGTTGGTTATCTTCTAAATGTTAAATGGTTTTTATTTTCCAGAAATTCTTTATTCTGATATTCTTTAATATGAAATATTGTTGTCTGTATTTAATCCTGTTTATTTAATTATATCTATATATTTAAATATATATACATTAAGGCCCAAATATCGTCAATTTAAGAGCTTCCTTTAACAAATGGAGAGAGATTAAGGCACAAGGTTCTTTTTTCTTTACCAGACGAAACAGAGGTTAATTCCAGAGTTCCAACTTTATTTCATATTGAACAAATTATGGTCCCAATTTATTTATTTTTCGTTTAACAAATAGTGTGAGATTAAAAACCAATTTTATTTTTTACTATACGCACACAAAATTATAAAATTTATTTTTTTAAAAAAGTCAGTTGAATAATTACAAATGGAAAATTTAAACAAGCTAAACTAGAGCTAGATTACCAATATAACGAAAATTATTTTGACTGCTTATATGGATAAAACAACTTCGAATACTGAAATCTGACATCACTCATGATTCTTACATAAATTTTAATAAATGTTATCAAGAAAAAAGAGAAATTAGTTAATGGTTGGATAAAAGGAAAATTCCAAAATAATTATCTGCTTGCTAATGTAAAATTACAGCTGAAAATTATCGTCTATACTCTTTCTTTATACACTTTCTCTAGGAATGAGTTTCTCGTTATAATTTAAAAGAAAAGGAAGCCAAAAGAATTAAAAGATATTTTTATAGTGTTGAGAAGCAATATTCTTTATCTCGTTTTTGCTCCAAACAGAACAACTATCATATAATATCTTGGAACAGCGCTTCATAATGTAAAAATTGATAAATAAAAATACTAAGTCAAGATTTAGGATTATTTATTGTAGCCATCTTCAGCAAACTAATCTTTCTGCTGCAATATAATCATATAAGAAACAGGATGCGGTTTTGACAGGAAACTCATATATCTGGAGAAATTCTAATTATATATGCATTAAATACATTTTTTATTCGCGTTTAATTCGCATTATTCTTTTATAATGCTGAGAAATGCTGTTTCGTTTTCAGCCAGAAAGGAGTTCTGAATAAATTAATATTTAAGCTAAGAAAACATAATTATGTGGATATGAATTGACAAAAGACATCGCCAAATTAAAAAAAAATTCTTTTCATGGGTCATTAATTTCACCTGCTCCTTATTTATTATTTCTTTATTCAATTATTTATATTTCATTTATTCTTATTTTTATTTATTCTATAAAATTTTTTATGAAAATGTTTGCTTGTAAGTAATAAGTTGGGATACTATCAATTAATATTTTTTCGATACTGATTTCCGATTTTCTTTATACTGATTTGTCTCTTAGTTTGCAGAATTTTTTGCTTCCAATTAAAATAAGTGACTAAAACACAATTGATTGTTTATTAATTCTTCGTTAATTACTTTCAGTAAATATTATTTTATCAATAAAAATCATTTCATTTTGTTTCTATCAGAAATAAGAGAAGAAAAGACTTTTATTTTATTTTATTAGAAATAACCGTATCTTAAAAATTGAATCACTCAAAAATAATTAATGAGAGATTTTTTTATTATTGATGGAACTTTTCAAGAATCTGAGATACTTAATCTATCAGTTTGAATTAGAGACAACCTGAGAATTGGCGGATATTCAAAAAGTCCGAATATTTGCAAAACTAATATCAAAAACCTTTCTATGGTCTGTGCAATTAGTTATTGTAAAGAGAGTCTAAAGTTAAGTTACAGATAGCTGAAAAAATTATATAAAGTTATTCTTGTCATAAAATAATATTCTTTCAACAACAACAAATGTTCAAAATTGGAACTGATATACTTACAATTATTTTAATATTATAAAAATTACCATCAATCAGTTTTAAAAAAAATTATAGTTTTCATTTCCTCTGTAATTTAAATTGAAAAAACGCCTTTCATGCGAACATTGTGTCTCAATAAATGTGAATACAATTGCACGAAATGCGAAATTTTAAAACACTCTCATTTAAAAAGAGGGGAGCTAAATTGGAACTCAATTTTCAGGTATATTTTTAATAATTCTACGAAATGTCAGAACAAATAATTCATTTTTTGTTGGAAGCCATCCTGAAGTGTTTACTGGTAGAAAGAGTATTCCTGTTCTCATCGCCAAGCAAGATTTGGCTAAGTCTACAGGAGATACAGTCTTAATATATTAATTAATCAATTTTATGAAACTGATTCAATTAATCTGTCGTCAAATTAAGTGTTCCATAATTGAATGAAAATGTATGTCGTAATTTTCATTTTCAAATTTTAAATACTGAAAAACACATTTTTCTTTGCGAAATATTTTGCAGAATTTACTATATTAAATCTCTTCTCTCTTTTAAAATTAAGTTTTAAACTTCATCTAAGCTTAGATTATATTATTTCATTATTTTATCCTGGAAATCTCATAGACGTTTTACTTCACGAATTATTATACAATAAAATGATAAAACCTAAATTGACTCGTGTTATTATCTTAGTTTCAATAAAAACTATTTCAGAAGATATATTTATTCGTTTGCACAGTTGGCAGTGAAAAGAGTTCTGAAATTTGATATTTTATGCCATAGTTAAACAATGCCATCTTAGCGTTACACATATTTTTGGCCTTCCGGCACTACATATGAACAGAAAATTTCAAAAATGTTATGATAGAAATAGAATTTCTTAACATATAGAGATGTAGCTTGCTTTTTATACATAAATTCTAAAAATAGGCAGAAAAACGAATTTGCTTTTCTTTGATCCAGAGTGAAAGGGAAATATATTCAAAGAATACTTTCCAGAAAATATTTCTGCTTTTTCTTTCTTCGAACTCAATAAAATAACCAAAAAAAACTAAAAATTTAAAAAATTGTTTATTCTTGTGCGACGAAGTTTGCTGATATTTTTGAATTATCAACTACAATAATCAACTGCAGAAATTCATGAGGTTATTCTGATATATGACACTGAATATTAAAAGTTAAGTAAACAAATATAATTCAAAAGTAATTCAAACTTTTATTACAAAATAACGCCAGCCGAAGACTCTCCTTGTGTGTGGTGGCAGGTGCACTTTAAATTTGTCGTGATCACAAAGTTCTCCATGCTGAGAGTAATACCACTGTGCAGTACCAGTTCAGGGGGGGATCGTTCTCTATTCCAAATCTAAATTACCGTATGTGGAGGAATGAATGAAATGCATGAATGAAGTCCGCCTCGTAAAAAGAGTTTGTGATGTGCGTGAGTTAGAAATCAGACTTCTGCCCTCAGGGACTTAGCTACTGCACCCCTTCTCCCGTTGTAAAACGGAATACGAGAACTAACACTGTGGAATAAAGAAATATGATATTTTAGATTCAATTCTTCTACTTTTATATTATTACTATAAAAATAAAAATAAGTTAAACTCTTTAAAATTATAAAAAGAAAAAAAACTCTAATAATCAAGCAGTTAGAACTAAGGTTTTAACAAGATCTTATTTTAGATCAGATTGAGCCAGAAAGCATTACATAATTTTCAAACATGTTATAGCTTTCCATATATATAATTGTACATGTCATGTCACATTTCCATATATAAAATTGTGCATTTGGTAAACAAAGATAACTTAAAATCGCTTTTAACTAACTTAATAGAATTTGGTGAATGAAATTAGCACAAGATTTGTAGGGGGGGGTAAATTTTAAAGGAAAGCCTTTCAGATGAATTCGCATATTTCATCTATTAGAGTGCCGGCTTGCTGGCACAGAGGTAGCGCGTCTGCCTCGTGTTCTGGAGGTCCCGGGTTCGAGTCCTGGTTCGGGCATGGTTGTTCTTCTGTGTGTGCTATCTGTGAGATGTGTGAATGTGCCCCCCTGTAAAAAGGGGCTGTGCAAGCGTATGGGTGTGCGTTTCATCTTCATTTGAGCTAGAAGTAAGACTTCTGCCCTTGGGTGCTAGGGGTTTATATCCTCAGAAGCTACTGCACCCCACTTACCGCGGTAAAAAGTGGACACGCGATCATCATCATTTATTAGAATGAATATAAGCACGATAACTAAAAAAACTTATATAGCCTTGTAAATTTTAATATACGTTATTCGTTTGTTTAACATAGATATATATCAAAATAGAAATTACATTTGTCAAAACTTCAACTATCTGTCGATCTGTACTTTTGTATACATCAAAGCGTAGTAATTCCAAAATGAAATTACTTAAACAAGTGAAATGTAGTTTGGAATTAAAATTCAAATTTTATTTATGTCAAATTTCAAGCGATCGTGAAAAATTGACAAACAGAAATTTTCGGTTTATTTATAGTTTTGTATTAACTGCCAAAAAATACCTCTAATATCGCGTATTAAATTCAGTAAAATCGCTATACTCACGCCACATCATATTTTCGCAAGTTCCCTCTTCTAGTCTATAGTTAAAGTACTAACACTGGTGTTCTTTTATATACAACTGAAAGAAACAACTATTATGTGGGTAAATAAAAATCTGACCAGTTGCGGGCTTTCACGAATTTGCCTAGATTCACTATTTTAAGCAGTGTGATATGGATAAACCCGTATCAGAGAACACTTGACAAATTACTGGGGAGATAAATCACACGTTTTGTATCGCAATTCGCCTTTTTAAAAATTTCAACAAATCCATCATTTCAAAATTCGCATTCACCAGATATATCCCCGTGGGATTCTTTCCTATTTCTACAATTAATTTCTGTTTACGTTATGCCACAAGAATAGCGTTTCTTCTCCGTGATCTGGACGTCCTGTGTTCGTGTCCCGGTTAGGGCATGGTTGTTCTTCTGTTTTCTATCTCTGACGTGTGTGAATATGTCCCCCTGTAAAATGAGGCTGTGCAAGTGAATGTGATAAATGAGTAGCAAAACTCATGCTACAAAATAAGAGATGTTGAGTAGGCTTAAATCGCTGGCTGCCTTAGCGAGCTTGTCCATGACAAGTGTCATAAGAAGCAACAACAAAACAACAATTGATTTCTTCGTTATCACCTTTTATATTTCTCTAAAGAATACATAAAAATATGTGTTCGTATAATAAATAATTCTGTACAGCCCCAAAAAAGGTTCACGAAAGTAATTATAAAGCATGTTTTGAAGATTTAAATAAATGCTGATGTAGATGCCTTCTGTCATATGAGATTACTCTTCATGTTCAGTTCTGATCGATAAATTAATACTTTTTATCATATGACAAACTCATACTTTATGATCATATTATTATTTTGACTTTCAAAAACAAGTAATGAACAAAATAATTTTAAAATTACTCTGGGCACATTTGATCTCATGGGGTGAGAAGCATTGATTACAGGAAATAAGAATATCTTTAATATTAACTAAATATCACTATAAACGTCAATCCAATCTGGTGAGATTCGAAATTTTACAAACTCTTCGACTGCAGAGAAAGACTGGTTGAAAAATCAATTTCCTAAGCAATTCGCATTCGCGAAAACGTTCGAAGCGAATAATTTATCTTCTGCCTCTGGCATTGGTGAATACGAGATGCAACTGGATGACAGAATCATCAACTTAATTTGAAAGTTGGAAGATTAACTTGCGCTGAATCTCAAAGCGAAAGCGTAGTTCTAAGCTTTGAATTAATTCATGCAAAGTGTGGGATCTAATTAATCTGTCACCCGTTTGAATGTCCTATAATCAAATTTTTCAAATGTTTATCAGCATTTTATAGCTAAATTTCTTACTTAAAAAGTTTTTAATTGAAAAATTCTAATAAATAATTAATTAAAAGTTTTATGTAAATTAAATTCAGTATTCTCTTGCTTATATTTCTCTTCTTCAATGACCTTCGCTTTCCATTATTTATTATTCCTTTGATTTCCTGTTTTTACGAGATACACAATATGCATTTTTATGATTTTTCCGTATCTTTCCACCATTAACACCGCAAAATCTTTCCAACAACAACACCGCAACATTAATTTAAGTCATTAAATAGTTTAAACCAGTTTGAAAAAGCAATACTGTTAAAAGCAAGTGAATATCGTAAAAATGCGTCAGCTTTCAAAGAAGCATGCATAATAGTAATAAATTCAATACTGGCAAAAGGAGATAAAAAAATATATGCGATAAAAAGATGTTGATGAATATTTCCATATATGCTTAATTACCTACGCGATTTCGAGCTTCAATTATTCGTTGCCTTTACTGATATTTTGCAATGATTTGGAAGAACACATAACCATGCTCAGAATTATGACTCCCTCTTCGGCAATGAATCTGCGTCCTACATATCGACATTTATAATGAAAAATTATTAAAAAATTATATTTAAGAATTCGGTTGAGTCACACTCCAAACGATTCATTCATCGAAACATATTAACATTTGCCATATATTGATCTTAAGGAACAAAAAATAACGTAGATACGTTAGTTAAAAACTTCTATTGTCTGTGGCAGTTTCTAATGGCCCTTGCCATTGACAAGCTCTCTGATACAACAGTGATTTTAAGCCTAAATGAGCGTCTCTTATTTTGAAGTAGCATCAGCTAGAGTTAAGATTACGACTTAGCAATTCACTCTTCCTATTCGCTTCCACAGCCACTTTTTACCGGGGGGAGGAGGGGGGACACATTCACACACGTTACAGATGCAACGCAGAACAACCATGCCCGAACCTGGACTCAAAACTAGGGCCCAGATCACGGGGAAGACGCTCTACCCCTATGCCTGGAGGTAGGCACTTCTATTATTCTAAAATAACATTAGGTATCTTGCCGAAAAAAATAATAAAGTCCCTTGGGAAAATATCTCATTATTTAAGTTTTCATTGTATACATCGAGGAAGGTCTTAAAGCTTGTAAAATACAAGTTTTATCGAGAATAATATAATATATGAGTCAGTAGCATATCCACATACCAAAGAGAAACCCTTTTTCGAATTCATTTCGATGACGGGAAACGGAACTCAGCTGTAAAAATATGGCAGCGATGATCGGCTTTCGTGGCGATAAAAGCGTTTTTTATGGTGTAAAACGAGCAATCTCGAGATATGGGCAAAGGATCGAAAGTATAAATTTCTGAGTTTCCGACAGAATGTGGGATTCAGTAAGAACTTGGAGAACAGGTTGAGTCTTTTTATGATAAAAAATACAGATATGCTATATTTTCACTCTCAGAACCCATAGAATTTAAATTTTTCGGAACCCTAGAAAAGGCGCATTTTTAGTCTTGAATGAGTGGGTGGTGAATTTTAAAAAAATAGATAAGTTACTCTGTTACAGTTGATTCAGAAAATAAGAGAGAAAGATCGCATAATAGTTGCGTTTGCAAATCTATTCATAGCTACGATGCAATCTTTCTCTTATATATATTACATTTATCTCTATCGATGTATTTTTTTTTCATCTGTAACAGCTATTGTTTAGCTGTGATATTAAGACAAAGATGATTGCATCATGACTATCTATGTATTTTTTTCATCGATAACAGTTTGTTTTCTGTACAGTATTATTTTGCCGTGAGACAAGGCGTGGTGGCGCCCTCTTCCGGCAGCAAAAGTCGTCATGGGGCATTAGACACAACAACCAACATCACCATCATCAGCACCAACAACTCACATACGCTCTAATGTCATTCGTCTCTCCACCGACTCACTGGTTGGAGAGTATATGGAGAAGCTTCATAATCCAGATAACAACTTCCAGGCTAGAGTGATCACTTTTGTCTTGTGATCTAGCTTCTCGGCTACGAAACCTAAATTTGCGAGTTCGGTCCTCAATATCATTCTCCACAAAGGCAAAGGTGATAGCATGATGTATAGCGTTTTAAAGGTGTGCATGAAAATAGGCTTTTGAATATGTATGATTATATATATTATATTGGTATGTATTTTTATAAATGTATATTTATAATAATGTGTGATATGTATGTCTATGCATTGTTATGATATATATGTATTATTGGTTTGGTTATATTAACGTTCAATTTTTTAAAGCAACACTAGGGCGATTTGTATGTATTATATATGTACAAGATATATCTTTATGATAGGTATATATTGTATATGTACGAGATGTATCTTTATGATATGTAAGCAAGGTACATGTATGTGATGTATCTTTATATGCATGTATTGCATAAATACGAGATGTATTTTTAACCACTTAACTTTTTATTTTTTTACTAATAAGATGACACCTTCTATTTTAGGAATATTTTTTTTCTTTCAAATGAAAATTCATATAATGCATGAATTATCTATGTATTCTAAGTAATTCCAATATTGAATTATAAGCATTATGAATGGTTTATTTTTAGCTTAGAGCTATCAACATTCAATAAATCGATGCACATAGGCATACGGTCAAAACTGTTAGGCAGTTAAAATATGTATGTATTGCATATGCACGAGATGTTTCTTTATGAAATGTTTGTATTGTATATGTACGAAATGTATCTTTATGATATGTATGCACAATATGTATTTGTTACACGATATTCATTTTAATATGTTTCATCTACGTTTTTTTACAGTAGTATTAAAGCACGATGTGTGGCTTCATGAATAAAGTTTTAAACATGCACATATTATTAGGTTAGTGAGCATATAAGATAATATTTATAGTATTGATATACATTTTTATGTGTGTAGTTGCTGTTTCTGGTTCACAGGGATAAAGTTTTCTTTTGAATATTTTATGTCTCTAACGGCCTCTAAATGGCTTTCTTAGCAAAATATTTTAAATTTTCAAAATTTGATAGCTTTAGAACTTCTGTTATTATAGAGAATTGCACGAAATTTCTTTTTATATTCTCAAAAATTTGAATTTTAACTTGAAGTGGAAGTTATTAAACTTTAATTAATACAAACATATTCGGCATTGATGTTAAACATGTTTTTTTATCATCAGTATAAAAAGATATTCGTTCTTCATTGAAATATCACGTATACTTCAAAATAATTTTTTTATATAATTTTAAATATATCTCGAAGAAATCTCTTTTAAATTTCTGATTTATCATAATTTTTTTTTATTTTAATTTCAAAACATGCTTCAAATAATATTATCTTATTTTGTTTCAGACAATAAATATACTTCGGAAAAGTTTTATGCAGTTCTCTGATCCTATGAATAATATTCAGTAAATATTCTTAATAAACTGACGTTTAAACCACGAAAATTTTAATCTTCTGCGAACGTTTCTAATCGAATCATGAAGCTATAAATACCATTATTCTAAACGAATTAGCTTTAGAGAAGCAACGATTGCTATATTTTTCATGAACGGTCAAGGACATTATCTAAACTCGTAACATTTTATAAAACAGTAATATTTAGATTTTATTTCAAGTATATGTCATTATCTATTTCCTATCCACCTTTTCTTTAATTATACGTACATTTCGTTACCAAAATTCTGTTTTCTTAATTTTTTAATAATACATGTGTTTCTATTTCCACTGTCCAATCCTTTTTTTAATTTTACACACATGTCTATGTATGATGGATAAGAAAAATCCATCGTAGATAGGCATCTGTGTATAATTAAAAAGATATGGATAATATAAACACTTAAATAGTAGTTTATATCATCATAGATAATATAAACAATTAAAAGTTTATATAATTGTTTATATATTGTATAAAAGTTAATATATTGCTTTAAACGTTTTAGTTTTTTCAAAGTTTATACTGTCTGTAATATAGCTTAGTTTTTTATATATCAGAGATAATATAAACAGCTAAAAGGGAATAGTTTTATCAAGAGTTGATAAAATAATGCCTTTCAGGAAGCCTGAATGAATTACCTTATAAACAACTTTTGGAACAAAAACCGCATTGTTTATAAAAGTTACCCTGGGATAATTTGAAGTTCTCCTAAAACGAATTTTAATAATTCAATTAGCTCTTCGGATGTCAAAAAAAACTTACTTTATTAAATTCATGTTAGAGATACGTGGATCATATTTCTGAACAAAAGGTCTTATTGAATTCTTTTGAGGTAGACGTCGAGCGCCGAATCAACGTAATTATTTTCGAGGTCTTCATTGTTCCGTCTCAGAATCGTGATATCCATTGAAAAGAGGATGTGAGGAACCAATGAAGTTGTTGCAAGGAAAATCATGTTCTGAAAAATTTGAAAAAATCACGGATTAGATCATTTCAGCAACAAGGATTGAACAATGGAATTCTAAATTCAATCTTGAAGAGCAGGACACTTGAAACGATGACTAAAACTTTTAAGTAAAATTTAAAATTCTCGAAAATGAAAATCATCAAATTTTTAATTGCGAATAAGGGATTTTTTTTTTCATTTAAAAATTATAATAAATGTGAAATATAAAATACCATCTTGATTTAACGACCATCTAATTCAACCAAAACATAACTTTTATGGCTTTACAGACCATCTAATTCCCCCAAAACAATTTTTCTGACTTTACCAAACTTCTAATTCACCCAAAATATAACTTGTCTGGCCTTACGTTTCATTTTATTCATCCAAAATATTCCTTTTCTGGATTTAAAGACCATCGAAATATAACTTTTATGGTTTTATTGACCATCTAATTCACCAAAAATATAACTTTTCTGGCTTAACTGAGCATCTTATTCGCTCAAAATATAACTTTTCTGGCTTTGCCGACCATCTAATTCACCTAATATAGCTTTTCTGGTTTTACCAACCATGTAATTCACCCAAAAATATAACTTTTCTAGCTGTTAAGCTATAAATGTTTTCCAATTAGATATGTCCTTCAATATGGGGCTTCTTGGCGTTTCATCTATTTAATTTTTTAGTGATAAAAATATCTGTAGAGTGTTAAATATGTAAATAAATTGTTCAGGGAAATATACCTTAAAACAATTACATAATTTTATTTCTTGAAGCAATAAAAAAAAATCTATATTTGGTGAATAATTATGTATTGCATTTTTTTTAATTTGTAAAGAATTTTAAGATGTAAATATTTATAAAGCCATTATTTAAATTTAAACATTTTAATGCTGAATTTCGCGAAAATATTGATTCTCGAGAAAACATCGTGATTTTAATAATTTTTGAGAAATAAATGTTGTAAATTAAAAGCAATCTTTGTCTGCATTACCTGTTCGAAAAATAAAACAAACAGATACAGCAGCAGAGGAAATTTTAATCACAATTTCCTGTTTGGTTGAAAGCCTAGATTCTAACTGCAGTTGTTTGCAAAATTTTGATCATAATAATTTCCAGAAACTAAACTTCCTGCAGTTGATTAAAATAATAAGCTGGAATAATTGGAATAATAATTGAAAGATTGTCTTGTTTTAAACTACTGCAACCATTCCTTAATTTTTGTAATATGAGAAATTTTTAAATCCTGTCACTCAGTAGAATTGAAACATAAATGTATCAAATTTTCACCGAATTCAGTAGTTTTCGGCAGACTGACTTCATACTATCTCCCTATTTCTGAGTTAAATAATAATTGCTCCTTTCCTAAAAATTCTCTTTATTCTGTTATATAGAAATACTTGTTACGTTCATATGTTACGTTTTATTTATTTTTATGGAAATTCTTATTACGTTCAGTATTGTGAATTAACCTCCTTTATTCTGTTATGTAAAAAATGGTGTTAAGTTCATTTGTTATGTTTTATCTGCTTTAATAGAAATTATTTCTACTTTCAGTATCGTGAATTAACCTCCTTTATTCTTTTATATAGAAATTCTTGTTACTTTCATCTGTTTTTGTAGAAGTTCTATTTACATTCGATTGACTATCAAAATTCACATGCATTGATATATCGAGAGCAGGATACATGGCGGAACAAATTGTTAAATCGTTGATTTTTTTGGAAACAAATCTTCAAATGTGGCAAACTTCTGTGTAATTTTTTAGAAGAGAAAAATGTATGTCACAAAAGCAATAAATCACCATTTGTTTCCCACGCATTTTAAAGCTTCAAAAATCCGACATCCGAAACAACATCATGTTCTCACATGCTAATTATAAAACACAGAGTTTTTGTTTCTTAAAATTGTTATGTTTTTATTGAATAGAGTTATAGATAGAGTTATTTATTAGATGGATAGAGTTAGGTATGGAATAACACATAGAGAAAATTGCCTCCACTACTTTGTTGACACAGACACACTTTTTTGCTCAATTTTGGGTCATTTTGCATAATATTGGTTGATTTTCATTGATGCAGCATTTAATTTCCTCCTTCAATGCACAAGTGCCGTAGGCTTGATGACATATACCTTCAACTATCCCTATAATAATAAGAACTAAAATGGTTCTCTAGGGATAATTCTTAAATTTCCGAACTGTAGCCAACAGATGTTTTTTAATTTTGAAATATTGTTCATCAATGAAGACGCATTTTCTATAGTTTAGCACTCTATTTTCATTAATCCTAAATTAACAGTAGTTAAATTAACAGTAGTTTAATTAGCCTAAATAAGCCTAAACTAAAAGTAGTTTAATAAGATTTCCAACACTTTCCCTCGGGAATAGTGGCAAATTCAAATCTTGCATTAATTTTGGAACGCCCTTTCATTTAAATTTTCCCATTTTGTAAAGAATATCACAGATTTTTAAATCCTAAGCAAGCCAACATTTAAATTAAAATATTTCAATCCTCAAAAATTAAGAATATAAACTTTTGAGAAAACATCATAGTAATAATTTTCTAGGAATATATTACTTGAGTTTACATTAATCGCTTTCTGCACTCTTGTATGAAGAATGAAACTTATAAACATGGCAGCGTAGGAAATTTTAATCGCGTTTTCCTGTTTGGGCAAAAGCCAAGACTTTGATTGCAGTTGTTTGCGAAATGTTGATCATAGAAGATCATGTTTTCACAAACTGAACTTCCTGTAGTTGATTATAATAATAAGCTGGAATAATTAGAATAATAGCTTCTAGATTATCTTCTCTTAAAGTGCTCTAACCATTCGTTAATTTTTGTAATATGAGAACATTTGATATCCCGAAAACTATTCGAATTAAAATGCAACTGAGGTTTCACATTTTCTCTGAAAACACTAGTTATTGGCACTCTCCCTATTCATACTTCTATTCTTAGTGAGATAATATATGTTACTTCTTTAAAAACTCTTTTTAATTAAGTTACTTTTATTCCCCGTTAATTAGCTTGGTATCTAAGAAGTTTCTTGGCAACAGTGATTTTATTTAAATGTACTTAAATGTCTTATATGAAGTTTCGCCTTCTTGGATCCTTTAATAATGCCTTGTTTTAGGTCTCAATTATAAGGATAATATAAATGAGATTGCTTAAATTATTTTCAAGTGTTGTAGTTGCTAGTAACAAATATTTGAAAACTTGGGATTTAAAATAAAAGGAAAAATGAGAATATGTATGGCTAATTCATTTCTCTTACCAGCAATGGTTCCATTTTTATCGCAAATACAAGAAAATTCAAAATAATGTTTGGAAATTATTAATTTTTATTTAGAAGACTCTGAACTTTTATAATAATTCTAATTTAATCTATTATTGTGCTAGATTAAAATGTTCAATTCTATTTATATTATCACCTTGTTGGTAAAGTTCTATGTGGGTGCTCTATGTATTGTATAGTTATGTGTGTTGGTGTTCCATGTGAGTACTGTATGTGTTGTATATTTGTGTTGTAGGTGTTCCATATGAGTGCTCTATGTGTTGTATATTTGTGTGTGTGTTGGTGTTACCCGTTTGGATGTTCCATATGAGTGCTCTATGTGTTGTATATTTTTGTGTATTCGTGTTACCTGTTTGGATGTTCCATGTGAGTGCTCTATGTTTTGTATATTTTTGTGTGTTGGTGTCCCATGTTTGAATGTTCCATATGAGTGCTCTATGTTTTGTATATTTTTGTGTGTTGGTGTCCCATGTTTGAATGTTCCATATGAGTGCTCTATGTGTTGTATATTTTTGTGTTTTGGTGTTCCTTGTTTATAGGTTCCATATGAGTGCTCTATGCGTTTTATATTTGTTTTGTTAATGTTCCATGTTTGGAGGTTCCATATGAATGCTCTAAGTGTTGTAGATTTTTGTGTGGTGTTCCTTGTGTGGATGTTCCGTGTGAGTGTTCTATGTGTTGTATGTTTGTGCTGTGAGCGTTCCATGTTTCAGAAACGCACATAAATAAATATGTTCCGTTCTTATATTCCCGTCACGGCTGTCTTTTTAACTGTCCCTTAACATGAAAACTTAGCTGACACATTTTCACATACATATATCTATATGTCAGCACATTGAAATCAGAGAAAAAATGTACTAAAAATTTATATCACTAAAAAGTTTAAATTTTAAAATTTAGAATAATGTAAAAATACTTTTTTTTTGAGAAATTGCGCTTCGAATTTATTGAAAAAAATTTAAAAGTTTTCATTCAATATTTTAATTAAAATTTTGTTAATTTTAGATAAACTTTCTCACTGAGCATCGATTGTCAAGTAAGTGATTACATGCCAAATTTGATTTCTCCATATCAATTGATCTGCACTGTAGAATTCTTCGAACACATTTTTTTTTCATCCTGAATACTGTTTTATAAACATCTTACATCTAAATATATAGGTACTACGGCAATCTTTAAATATTATCGTGCTAAAAAACTTTTTTATCTTAAAAACATTCTTATTCTTAAAAGCAGCGAAGTAAGATCCTGATTTCTAAAACATCTTTGATATCCATTATTCTATTTCAAAATTAAAGTAGGAAACTACAAGAACTAAATTCTAGCAATTAATTGCTTCAATATCTCTGTATTATATAATGTTGCGGTATTGAGAGGTCACAAAACATTTCCAAAAATTTAAAATTATGTCTAAAATTATCCTACAAGATCATATATTTAGATTTTCCACATGCAAGCCATCAAAAAGCCAGAAATTTCAAAATAAATTCAATTTTCACATCAAATTCAAAACCAAAAAAAAAATCTCTTAGATTTAGATTGTATCGAGATAATTGAAGCCACAAATAAAAGCAGAAACAGAGAAGAAAAGTCTTAATCGTTCTGATTGACCCAACTGGACCACATTTATTTTCCGTGTTTCTATCTCATAGATTCCCACAGTTCCGTGAAAGAAGTTCCTGATTGGTTCATTCTGTAGTCATCCTAATTCTTCACCATATTCCCCACGCCCATCAGAAAAAGAAATCTACATTATAGTTCCTTCAGGAAGAAACTTAAAGACAAAGCAAATTATTTTTATCTTTCATCCTTCTACCCGGCAAATCTCGGTTTCAGTAGCTGTAAATTCATCATGATCCAAATTTTTCAATGACGTACATTCTGCTTCAGAAGAATGTAACTTTAATTCAATGGCCTTTTGTACAGAAATTTTGTTTGATAGAATATCTTACTACAAAGATCATTGTAGTTCGTCTAGTTTGGTATTAGACATATACTTATATGCTATTCTACTATTATTAATTATGTTGCCGGTTTTCTGGCACAGAGGTAGTGCATCTTCCTCGTGTTCTGTGAGTTCCGGGTTAGAGTCTCGGTTTGAGCATGGTTGTTCTAACTGTTAAATGTGTAAATGCACCCCCCTGTAAAAAGGGGCGGTGCAAGCAATTGAGTGTGTTTCATCCTCATATGTTCTAGAAGTTAGACTTCTACCATCGGGTTCTCAGGGGTGCATACCCTCAGAAGCTACTGCACCCCTCTTTTCGTGGTAAAAAAGCGGATACGACAACATCATCATCATTTATAAACTTAATCGGAAATAAATAACAAAGAATGCAATGAACTATTATATATGTGTGGAATTATAATGTTTTATATATTATAATTCTGAATATGTTATGAAATTATAATATATATATTATAATGAAATATTTAGAATTGTAACATCTTTTAAGCAGTAAGTCGATTGAAAATGTCTTATATTTTTAGCATCAAGTTAAACACATATTTCAAAATTTAGAAATATTCTGAATGGAATAAAGAACTAGTTATAATGGCCTCACAGAAAGTTTCTCGCGCAGTTTGAATATAAAAATAATTCTTCTTTTTCAAAGTGTACACTTTGGGTACACCATAATTAATCTGATTTATTTTTCAGAGTTCTTGTAAAGAAAGCATATATTTGTTCATCAATTCCATAACAACAAGTGCAAAATATCAATCTTTGGTGGAAATCCTTATTTTTATTTTATTTAATGTGCAATCCTAGGAGATATTTTTGGTGATTAATCTCAAGCGTGTTGTTAGCACTGAAATACCAGACAATAGATTATTTATTTAATCCACCTTTTTTCTGAGATCAAATCAAAATTTTAAGAAGAACTATAATTATAGACATCAGATTGCATACCAAATTTCATTTATCTACATCTTTGCAATTCTGAACTATGTTGTTGTTGTTACTTATGGCACTTGCCTATTGACAAGCCCCCCGCTGAAGCGACAGCATAATCAACCTTAAAGGAGCGTCTCTTGTTTTTATAGAAGGGCCAAGAGTACGACTTAGCTACACGCTCACAACATTTGATTTCACAGCCCCTTTTTACAGAGGGGCGCAGTCACACATCTCACAGATAGCACACAGAAGAACAACCATGCCCAAACCAGGACTCGAACCCGGGACTCCCAGAAAACGAGGAAGAGTCTCTACCTCAGTGCCAGAAAGCAGCATTCTCAACTATTACATTAAGATGCAAAAAAGAATATTGACAGACTATCAATCCTTTAAATTAACAATCCGTAATATATTTCCTAATCCGATATAGAGTTATATTTTAAACGTTAAATTTATCGGTTCCATTTTATTTCTTTAGATCTTTATGTTTAATAATTACAGGGCTCTCCTTTACTAGATCAACCGGACAGACAGACTTTTCATAATGGATTTCAATCAGTATTCGGTAAAAATCTATACATTTGATATAAAACCCATTCGCCAAAGTTTATTCGTCTAGCTCAAAACTTTCTTAAGTCATCACGTTCACAGATATACAGAGCGACATACAAACATAATTCAAAAATGTGCTTTTCAGAGAATTTGATGTTTAGGGATTCGTCGATGCTCAAGTTCTAATTTTTTAGATATTAGAGTATATCCTTGTTAAAAAAAGTACAGTTATTTAAAATTGTTAGAATCAATACGTATAATATTATTATTTTAGTCTTGACTTGTTGCAATGTAATTTTTTTTTTGGATTTGCCTTGACTTTATTAATAACACTTACTCAAATATTCTTGCCGGCGTCCTGGCAAAGGGGTAGCGCGTTGTTCTCATGATCTGGGCTTCGCGGGTACGAGTCCCGGTTCGGGCATGGTTGTTCTTCTGTGTTCTATAAACAAGGTGTGTGAATGTGCCCTCATGTAAAAAGAAATTGTGCAAGTGAATGTGACGCATGAAGTATATAAGTCGCACTCTTGGCCCTAGTTGGCGCTACTGAAAAAACAAGAGACTCTCACTCGGCTTAAATCGCTGATAAATAACTGCCAATGAGTTTGTAAAGGACCATAAGTCACAACAAAAAACTATTCTTAACGCATCAACGTTTTGAAAGAAAGACCGTCTCAATTTTCTCCAGCTGGAGTTGATCGGATTATGAAACTATGAACATCTCTATTTTAGATCAATGCAAATTCTGCTTGGGAAATCAAAGTGGACAGGAACACCGTTGATTGCGTCAAAATAATGGTAAACCATAGCCCATAAATTGATAAGTTTTAGTCTCAGAAAGGTGAAAATTAATATTTCAAATGTAGCGTATCAAACTTATATTTTTCTTATTATACCCACGACCATTGGATTATATAAATATTCAGAGTTTCAAATTTTTTCATAGCTCATTTATTAATTCAAGTAACAATAGAAAAAATGCTTTACTTGACTTATAATGTTTTTTTTTCAACTGGAAATTGTGTGTGTGTGTGTGTGTGTGTGTGTGTGTGTGTGTGTGTGTGTGTAAGAACAAAGAAACGATTTTATAAGAGATACATTACAAATTGTCATTTTAATTGATAAATTAAAAAGAAACGCAAATGTATTTAGAGAGCGCGTTTGCCTAGATTTTTATGAGATTTTTAACACAGAAAATCTATAAATATTAAGACCTACAAAAGCCGATATCGACGTTGATGATCCCCTCGAAAAATCATGTACTCTCCCACATGATACGTCGAAACTTTTACTCGGACAGGAAAACTTTGACCACAATCGCTACATGTAGAAGTTGCTTTCTTCCCTGGATCATCCCCTTTGACGACTGCGCCCTACACAGAAACTTATTCGCTTTCTCAAGGAAAATCAATTTCTATATGATTTTTTAAATCTACCGACTACGGGTATGTTCTTAGCTTCATATTTTTCTAATGCTAATATTTATTTATTTTTAATTGTGTATAGTTTTTCTTTTATTTTTTATTCCTTCCTTCTAGAATTTTAATATTGTGAGTGTTGTTTATAATTGTCTTTTTTTCTAATTGTTAATTGCTTTTATATTCTTAAAATATGATGCATCTCTTATACTTTGGGACGCGGAATTTTTCGGGTCACAAAAAGGTTAATTTTTTAGACAATAATCAAACCCTTTACAGAAAAGAAATTCCACCTTTTACTGGAATCCCTGCCTGATGGTGACCCTTGAGAAAGTCATCAGGCTGGATTTCTTTTTGTGATTTCTTTAAGTTTCTTTCTATTTTCACTATTGTATTTTTTTATTTCTCATTTTTAGTTCTATTTTTGATTTATCAATATAATTATAAAAATTAGATATTAACCAAGATCAGATTGGACAGTCTATATTCTACAATTTTAAACAAGATTACACTCAGATCGGAAGATTTCTGATTTTAAGATATCTCTTTAAATTTCATTAATTTTTTTTAGTGCAAAGACTTTCAAAAAGTGTTTAGTTGTCCTCTTTTTCAAACTCGCATATGATTGGAAAGAAACTTTGAATTACACTTTAACTGAGTTAATCTATCATTCTGACAAAGAAAAATCCCTTTGTTATTTGAAGAAATTTTTGCGAAAGCCTCAAGAGAATTCTACGTTCAGTCTTAATCATTTTTCTTTCTCCTATACAGTGGAATTATTTTATCCTGTAATATTTGTGGAATAAATCCGTTCATTTCTTTTCAATGAAAGAAAAAAAAACAAATCAGAACAATTCATTGGACTATCCTTGTTCATACATCCGAAGTGGATTGAAGAATGACGAAAGAATAGAATCCAGCTAAATTGAAAGACAAAATTTGATGATTTTCGGTAGATGTAAGTTTTTGTCTATGTTCAGAAAAAGATTGTTTGTCTTTTGATTTGACGCGGAATGATTTATTTCAATGCTTGAATCCTGAAAATAAAATCATACAAAACTGCGAGAGAAAGAAATAAAGTTTATACCTTACATAATTCCTTCTAGAAAATTATAAAGCAAATAATATTTATCCTTTCTAATTCTATATTTTCGGTTTTTTATTAGCAGTCAACAGTAACTTATAAAGCGATCCAATTTCATTTTCAGCAATGTAATGACTACATAAGCTAGAGGTCAATATTTGATACGTCATTTTTCTTTTCCTTTTAAATTTTTATAAAACTATTGAAATTAAATTAACAATTTAGAAATAGTTTTAATTAGAGTTTTTCCTTTTTTCAAAAAAGCTTTTTTCTCATAATATTTGAATTATAATTCAATTAAAAAAATAATTGCAAATATTAATTCTTTTTTTATCACGTCAGAACATGATGTCGTTTTGGGAATGAAATTTGTGGCATCAACAAAAATCCGTATACGAAAAATAAACATTTTATTATCTGCAGGAGCATCTCAAATAGTCATCTTTTAATAAATAATAGCTTAAAAAAATAAGTTCATTTCTACAGAAAATAAAACTTAGAAAAATATCATTTTGAGCACGTAATTATATGAAATGAAATAAATAGGAAACGGGAAATTTTTTAAACAATCAATGCGAGACAAAGTTTTTTGGATCGTTTGCAATACTAAAGTGGGTCGTTCAATGAAACAATTAAAATGAATAAAAATCTAATTTAACTTAGACCACGTGGTGCTTGGTTGTTCAAGAAATGATGTTCTGACATGATACATTGAAATATGCATAGAATATTTCATTTTAATCTTTTTTTATTTCACATTAATTAAACTAAAATAACATCTTACAAATAATTTGAATAAATATATAGTTCGTTTTTATTTTAAAATAAGCAATGAGTCACCTTATATTTGATTTGCAATTTAAATTTTAAACAGAATCATGCTTATTGATATAATTTTAATATTATCAATATTAATTATAATTACTCATATATCTCACCAAAACATTCTCGTCTACATTCTAATAATAGTGCTATCCCAGATAAAGTCTTGTATTGCGTTATCCACTATGTCATTTCTTGCGAATTTAGATTTTTACTGAATATTTCATGTCATTCTTGCCGATTAAATCCGCCCATGTATCTATAAGTGTATGAAAAATTCGAATTTTCGCCATAGATATTTTTTTAATTCCAAACAAAAATATTGTTATTATCGCCATGTCAGATGAGAGTTTGCAAAGTGTTGCAATCGTTCTCTATATAAATACTGGTTTTTGTTCTTTATTACTCTTGTTCGTGTCGCGTTTCGTGATTGGTGTTTTGTAATGAAAAGTATGGAATTGTTAATTTAATATTGTTGACAAAAAATTAGTTTGATCATTCAAAAAACGAACAAGCAGAAGTCGAAAGCTTACAGGACAAGTAATATAAAAAACATGAAGCCAATTCCTACTTCAGCCGAACAAAAAAAATTATTTCAATTAATTTTTATTAAATAATTACAATTAATATGAGCAAGTGATCAAAAGCTGACCAAAACAGTATCAAGTTCTTATCCATTGAAAATAAATCAGAACAGACTCAGAAAACTATCAGAAGACATTCAATTCGCACTTAATTATCGACGGTAATTAAGGCAATGAAAATGCGCGAATTTTCTAGACCAGTTGAGGTAACACAATACAAATTAGGAATTTTTGATTTTCTTTATTCTTTATCATTTTAATTCCAAAGTACTTCAAAATGAATTTGAAAAATTGACTTATTAACAATGGTTAATTTTAAATACATTAAGCATTAAAAAAATAAACATAATCATTTAGAATAATCGGAAAACTTATTATCATGTCAGAACATGATGTTATTTTGGGAATGAGCGTCAACAAAAATCCGTAGGCGAAAAATAAGAAAAACCTTGGGCAAAAAAATGATATTTTATTATCTGCACGAGCCTCAAAAAAAATCGGCTTTTAATAACGTGATATATTATATTTTTTAAATCATCGTATATTTTTTAAATCATAAATGCGGGGCAAAGTTTTTTTGGATCGTTTTCAATAATAAAGGGACTCATTCAATGAAACCATTAAAACGAATAAAAGTATAATTTAATTTGTACAAGCACGAGGTGCTTGACCGTTCAAGAAATTATGTTCTAACATGATGCATTGAAATATGCAAAGCAGGCTCCATTTTAATCTTTATAAGCTTAACCTTATTAGCGTAGGGTATTTGTTTATCGGTAGGGAAATGAAGATTTTTGGTGAGAAACTTAGTTTTTAATTAATCAATAAACAATTAAGGAATTAATATTTGAATAAACTGTATTAACTTCAAGTGTCATCCGCTACAAGTTTTAAAATTGTATTTGAACTTGAGTAAATAAATAAAAATTATTTTATTAACGACTAAAAATTTAAACAAGGTATATAAATATATAAACTAATAGTAGAAATTGAAAAATAAAATTCTCTTTCCAAATCAAGAAAGAGATTCGTAGATTGGAAATTAAGATCATCTTACAACGAACAAGCACGTGTTTAATGTTTTTTCAGGAACGACTTCAGAGAGTTTTTGTTGCGATAAAAATGAGAGAAATAGTTTTATTTCTTTAATTTATGCTCTTAGATATGAATGAAATCTGTGGTGGCTTTGTGATTTAAATAAGAAAACATTTTTTTATGTATAAAAGGCGTATGTAAGAGAGACAAAGCAAAGCAGTTTTCGTAAAGCATAGCATATAGTTTTCTTTGAAATATAGAAATTACTATTATTTTAATGTTTTTCGATAAATAGAAATTCGATATAAGGAGATTTTCTCTGCTCTTCTGTATGAGAATGGAATTATTTTGCAATCCAACAATGCATTTCGATTTGCAATATTTACACTAGAATTGTAAGTAGGCTCGAATTTTTGATAAAATCTTTCATGGGAAAATGTTCCAATACATATTCAATTCTTTTCAGTTAAAGACAAAAATCAATATAAAAGGAGCCATTTCCTTTAAATATTAGAGGAAATCGAAATAAAAAAAATCCATTACATTGTAGTAGAATTATATTTTACTAAACATATAAAAAGTTTTCATTCAACAAACATATATTTTCTTTTAATGAATTTAAAAGGATTTCAAGGATTTTTGTAAATCCCAGATTTATTTAATGTCTTAGGTATTGTTACGAATCCACAATGCAGCTTCCGTGCATAATCACACGCACCAGCTACTAAAATAGGTTCCCAGCAATTTTTGATAAATGCTGAATGGATGTCAAATGATTTACAACCAAATTCTGCAACAACTTGACGATAAAAATGGAGGATCTGTGAAATGCAAGGAATTTGGCTCTTTCGAAAACCAAGATCTATAGATTCTTCCAGGGAATTCCTTGTCTTATCGGAGAGAGGGGTGATGCCATTTAGGAATTCTTTCATTAGAATGTTTATAACGTGTCCTATTCACTAGTTATTTTTACACTGAGTATTACTTCTGTTTTCTGCTTAGGAATTTGTTTCCTGCTTGTTTTATTACTGAATAGGAGAACTGTTTTTGAAAGTATCTTGGATATGTTTTCTTAAAGGTGCTAAAATGCATAATATGTGCTTTTTTTACGCATGCTCAGATCTGTTTCCATTTTACTGTAGTCGATGTGAAATAACGGATTGTGGAGATGTTTATTCTTTACTAAGCAATATATAAAAACTTTACTCATTTTCAAATTTAATAAAAATATATTTGATTTCATATTTAATAAACATTTGATTTCAAAAATGAAGTAAAAAAATCAAATGAAATAAACTTTATGTGATTTATAACAAATTTTTTGTTGTCTTTTCTTTTTAATTAATGGATGTCACGATGGTGCATTATTTAATTCTTAATAAATTAAAATTTCAGATGCATATTGTTGAAGTGTTTTTTATTCATTGTCTGTTTAGCGAGAGAATTTCATTTCAATTCAGGAATTCAAATTCTATTAATCCTTTCCGAGAAAAGAAATAAAATTGAATCCAGCGTAAATAAAATAGAAGCCGAAAAAGGGTTTTTTTTCGTTTAAACAAAAAAAATCTTCTTTATACTATTTTTTTCAGATATTCTGAAAATTAATGTAAACTTTTTGTTGTGTCGTAAAAAAATCAAATCAAATAAACTTTATGTGATTTATAACAAATTTTTTGTTGTCTTTTCTTTTTAATTAATGGATGTCACGATGGTGCATTATTTAATTCTTAATAAATTAAAATTTCAGATGCATATTGTTGAAGTGTTTTTTATTCATTGTCTGTTTAGCGAGAGAATTTCATTTCAATTCAGGAATTCAAATTCTATTAATCCTTTCCGAGAAAAGAAATAAAATTGAATCCAGCGTAAATAAAATAGAAGCCGAAAAAGGGTTTTTTTTCGTTTAAACAAAAAAAATCTTCTTTATACTATTTTTTTCAGATATTCTGAAAATTAATGTAAACTTTTTGTTGTGTCGTAAAACAAGCTGCTGAACAAAAAAAATACTTATTGAATCTTGTATATATATCTTTATATATGTAAATAATTTATAAATAAATTATAAAATATATAAATCAATTCCTTCATATATAAAAATTTATTTCATGTACGTCGGAAACAGCTGCAAAAATTTGATTGAAGTTTTATATTTAGGAAAGATTTTTCTTTTTAAATTTATCTAAATAGAAATATCTCCTGAAAGAAAATGGATTTTTAATGCTTTAATTATGGTTTTGGAAGTTTGTAATGAGAGTTGAAATCAACAGGCAATAGCTCAATCGGTAAAAAGCGAGGATTTCAGTATTTATAAATGAAGGTGAGGAATGCGAGTTCAATTCTTGCGGAAATCAATCATTTTTTGAAAAAATATTTATAAATTATTAATTTTAATTATTTAATAAAAAATTGGCCTAAGCATGAATTGATTTTTTAAAAATATTTCATATTACTTTTGCAATTCAGTTTAGTTTTAAATTTCTTTTAATGAACCAGAAATACCGAATTGTTATTTTTGTATTTTTTTAATACTTTAATTTGTTTAAGTCCTTCTTAAGCTGGAATTAAATTAAATTTTAATAAACGTGAAAAATTATACATAAAATATGTATTATGCAATATAATTATCTAATTATCTATAATAATTACGTATAATTATTATGTACATATATTGTGCAAAATTTCCTATAGATGTTTTATAGCATTGAAATCTCTATGAATCGAATTACTTTCCAGGTTTCCCAAGTTCTATGTATAGTAGTTCAAAGTATACATTAAGTTCTCATATATACTAATATAATATAATATATATACACTAAGTTCTCATGGTTGATAACTATCATGTTCACATGCATATAAATAAAAGAGGACAAAGAGACTCATTATAGTTTTTAAAATTATTATTTTAAGTATTTTTTGTCTAGTGTAACTTTAAAAATTAACTATATGTAGTACTTAGTGGTAAAACATTTATGCGAAATTCGCAATATGCATTTTTGTATAGTCATTTCATAAAATTAAAAAGCTATTTAACTCAACTTCTATGCATCGAATTTTTTATACAGATCTTCAAGTTTGATATAGAGCCTGGTTTAAAATGAAAGAGAAAATTTCTTTTATTTAATTTCTTAATGTTTTCGAGTTATCTTATTTATATGCGCAAGAAAATCTGGATAAACAATTTAAAAACATGATTTCATTTATATCTTATTGTTTATAGCAGATAGCAGATTAGTCATACGAAATTTGTCCTAAACTATACACAAAACAATAAAGAACTATATCAAATTTGCTCAAGACTATATACAAAATTATAACAAATTTGCCTAAGACCGTATGCAAAACAACAAATTTTATATAAAGAAAATAATTTTACCACAAATTTGTTATTAAAACTATACCTGGAATTTCATTTGGCTAAATTAATCCAATTGTGAGTTATTTAGTTCACAAATAAATATAAACCAAAAATGGTTTTTGGGCACAAAGATGTCTGAAGTAAGGATATGTTTTCAAACCCAGATATTAAATTTTCTTATGATTGCAAAACCAAAAATTCAAAAACGATCATATAAAAAAGTTGCGAAAAGGAGATTTACAAAATTAATTCATTTTTTGCATCATTGTACATAAGATTTTTTGCCTTGTTTAATTTTGGAAGCAGAAAACAAATCCTTTTTTTTTTTTTTCATATTCTGAAATATTTTTTTGTGCGTTTTAATCTTCTTAAGAGCTTTTTTAAATGAAATTTAAATTATCTTTACGCACTTTATGTGATTTATAACAGGTTTTTTTATTATCTTTTCTCTTTAATCAATGGGCGAAACTATGGCGCATTATTTAATTCTTAGTAAATTAAAATTTCCGATGCAGATTGTTTCATTGCTTTTTTATTCATTGTCTGTTTAGAGAGAGAATTTCATTTCAATTCGAGAATTCAAATTCTATTAAACCTTTCCGAGAAAATAAATAAAATTGAATTCGGCGAAGATAAAATCTAAGCTGAAAAAGGCTTCTTTTTTACCATTAAAAAAATCTTCTTTGTGCTTTTTTTTTGTATTCTGAAAATTAATATAGACTTTTTGGTGTCTCATAAAACAAGCTGCAGAACAAAAAGATAATTATTGAATCTTGTGTACATATCTTTATATATGTAAATAATTTACAAACAAATTATAAAATATATAAATCAATTCCTTCGTATGCGTAAATTTATTTCATGTACATTGGAAATATCTGCAAAAATTTGGATAGAATTTTATATTTAGATAAGGTTTTTCTTTTTAAGTTTATCTAAATAGGTGTCCTTCTTAAAAAAAAGCGATTTTACAAATGAAAAAAAAGCATTTTTATCACAATCTATCAAAGCTATTTCCTGTCTACCGTCCTGCAAATCTTCTCGTATAGCAGCCTCTGGTAATTTTTTTCTGCTACTTGCATTGTTGCAGTTGGATGACAATCTCTTAGTACCTCCGAATTTCGTGAGATGGCGCTCAATGGCATTATTAGAGTATGAATACTTTCGCGCTCATCCAACAGCAACGTGTTAATCAATTCTAATAACATGTTAAACTAATTGCAATCATGATTTTTTTTATTTAAATGACTAATCACACGTTGGTAAGGTTGAAAAATATTCATAAGTAATCAGTATGTCAAATCAGCAGTATTCTTGTATCGTTGTATTAAATCAAACTGATGTATGATTACTTAAATATTACGAAGAAGAAAAATTAATATTTTTTATTGCAACTGGATCAGAAATAAGATTTCTTTAAAATTTTCGCATAAATGATTGAACGGAATCTTTACTAAATTTAGCATTTTGTGAACATGTAGTTACAAATCTATACTTCTATCATAAATTTGAAAGGTTTGATGAATGGAGGGAGACATGATGTTTGTCAATCACGCTAGAACCACAGAAGGAAATACAATGAAATTTAGTACAAAGATACATTATAGTTTAGAATAGAACATAGATTACTATTTATTCCGGTTATGTGAGTGGTTAATTTTTTTTAAATTAAAAAATAACTTTTTCTCCAAAAATCTTCATTTCCCTAACGTCAAATGAGTTAGGCTTAGCATGTTTTTGACCTGAAATTTCAAACAAGTCTGTTTATATTCTAAGTGCATTAAATATAAACAGACTTGTTTGAAATTTGCATTTAAAATTAAACATTGTTAATTAATTGACCTTTTAGATTCATTTTGAAGTATTTTTGAATAAAATAAAGGTACATTTCCGTTACCTGAGCGCAAGCAAAGAATCAGAAAAACATTTGGTAGAATTCTGCATTATTTAGTGATTTTTCAATTTAAAATCGCTGTAAGAAATTTGGTGGAATCCTATACTATTTGACTATTTTTTACTTGCACTACCATAATAAAACATAATAAAGGAAATTAAAAAGTTCTAATCCGTTTTACCCTAAATAGCATAGAAAATCCACGCATTTTTATTGTCATATTTGGCGTTGAATTGGCCTACTCAGTTTGTTCTTGACTTGATTTTGTTTTGTACAAACTAATCAGTGAAAGGATTTTGAATATTTGGTTTGCTATTTTTTTTTTTATTTCAAGTACACAATTTGAATAAATTCTTTTTAGGTTAGTTGTGTGGGTTAAGCACTGATATACAAACATTTGTTGCTTTCCGAGGTTGGTAATTTTTCGGTAGCGCTTTGTTTGGGCTTATTTTGCCGTCATTTTCTTATATTATTGTAATTCGATCGTTAATATTCATTTCCCTTGATTTTTTCCTACTGACCGAATTTTTCTCCGACTTTCATTTTTTTAATATTATTTTTGCGTGCATTTAATTTTTCTGCATTTATTGATTTTTTCTATATTTTTCCATATATATGTTTTGCTGCAACGTTTAACGAAACCTTATGGTTAAAAACGCTATTGCTACCATTCAAGATACATTCTGACATTTCTCTAAAATTTGGTAAAAATTATTTTCATCAGCATCATAAAGATATGGTTTAATGACATTTTACATTGTGATCAGACCGCCAGTTCTCATGCATACACATCAATATTTCCACTCGTACGAATTCGCGGGTAAAAATTAGTAAAACATAAATTTAATTATATTTTCTTTTATGTGTTATGTAAATTGTTGTAAAAAAGATAAATAAGCTTTTAGCTATTAATCTAACTATTTACTAACCGTATAATTACCAAAAATATGCTGTTGTAAAATATTATTTTTATTCTATTGTGGAAATTTAGGAAAAATAGCTTTTCAGTGACACCAGATCTATTTTCGAGCTATATTTTTAATATTATTATTTTTCACAAACTTATTATGAAATGGCTGATACAACATAATTTTATCCTTCATTTGCTACCAACATGTTCGATAGTTTTAAGTGAGGTCTAGATTCTCATGTTATGAATTCAAAAACAAGAATTAAAGCTTGAAAACAACTTAACCTATATAGTTTTTTTAATTTACTTTTGTTTCATATTTAATGGTGGTATTGCGCTTATTATATTATTTAATGTACACTTATGACATCTGTGACATAACGAGCATATTAAATGAATATTTCTGAGTATGTTTGTCTGCATCGATTCTTTACCAAATTGTTTTGACAATATAAAGTTAATCCTAACTGTAACGCAATCACATAAACGAGCAGGGATAGCTTAATTGAGCGGGCGTTGGATTCGCCTCCCTTGAGCTGCGAGTTCGAACCCACCAGCCGAAGACTCACCGTGTGCTGGGCGGCTAGCGCAAGTTAAATCTATCATGGTCATAAAGTCCTCCATATCGAGTGTAATATCTCTGGGGTTACTGGGTCAGAGCTGATCGTTCTCTATTCCAGATATAAATTACGATCTGTGGATGAATGAATGAATTTGCATGAATGAAGCCCATCCCATAAAAAGGATTTGTGAGGTGTGTGGGCAAGAAGTTGGGCTTATGCCCTTGAGTGCTCGGGAGTCCCCCTCAGAAGCTACTGCATACCCTCAGAAGCTACTGCATACCCCCTTTCCGTTTTAAAGCTGAAAACGCGAACAATAACGACAACACAATCATATTAAAAACCATGCGCTGCAACTTGATATTTCTTATGCTTATTTGTTAAGGGTTTCTCGAATATTGACTACTGTATTTTGAGGTGTACTGTATTAAAAGGTGCTCACTCTGTTAGTAAACATAATATTACAAAGACTAGTCTGGCGGTTATATGTTAAAAAGCAATACAACAGGATAAATGCATGCAATAAAATTCCCTTTTTGGAAAACGAAAAGCACTAAACGCTCATATTAAAATACAATGAAGAATATGTCGCATTTGTGTAAATCACAACAAGAAAGATAGAATATAGCAATAACGACTAGAATGTATCTAGAAATCTCACTTTATAATGAAAATTTCAAAAAGAAGTTTCCCTTCTCTAACTTGCTTAAACTCTCTTGTTTTGACATGAGTTTTTTTAGAGAAGCTAGAAGATTTTAGAAGAATCCATACTCTCAAGTCTTAATAGAGATATCTCTAAATTTCTTATATTTTCCAGAACTTTCTTATTAGCCAACAAAGTTGCTAAGTTCATCCCGGAATAACCAAATACTCGCCTAGTTCGTCGCCAAAGCAGGGGTAATGGACCTAGCATCATACGGCATCCGTTAAGAATATAAATGAATCCCTCTTTGTAGCGATGACATTGCCGTTACAAAGAAACGATATTATCGATTTACAAACATATTTTACAAAAAAGAATATGGTTTCAAAAGCGAGAATGAAGAACTAAAAGGTTTCAAGTTTCTACAGCTTATTCAGGTAACAGAATTCTCATAATCCTCATCCGTGCTGTAAATTTGAACTATTTAAGCAATCCCTGTTCAATTAGTTCTAATTATGTGATTAAATCCTCCTCGACTCAGTGATCAGCGTTCCCGCACACGCAATTAAACTGAAATCAGTTTTAATTGTGTGAATCCAATTATGTATTCATCCCCTTCAAAGCTTTGTGATTAACTGTTGCCTTATTAAGATTCATGCACAGAGAGCATCAATCTAAATATAATATTAGAGAGTTAAAAGCTTGAAAATATTCATAGTAACTATATCACAGATGACTTCAAGTAATAAGTGCAAATATTTCTGGTAATTTACAGGGAATGCTGTGATGTTTATTTCTGTAAGGGAATCGTATTGTAAGCGTATAAAGTAGGTGTCTAGCAGTAAAATTTTCAAAAAGTAATCCAAGATATAGATTTGCTATTAAAGTTGAGTCTAAGTGATGTTGTAATACCAGCATTCATTAAAGTACAAAATGAAATTTCTTTCATTCATTTAAGGGTTTATTTCTGTTTAAAATATTAACTTGGTCTGCCCTTACGAGGAATGTTAGTGTGATCACATTTGTATTTTAAATATAAATGATCAAAATGAATCATATGTGAGGTTCCTTTTGCGCATGCTCAAATCTGTTTCCATTTTACTGAAGTGGATGTGAAATAACGGACTGTGGGGATGTTTATTCTTTACTAAGCAATATATAAAAAATTTTATCATTTTCAAATTTAATAAACATTTGATTTCAAAAATAAAGTTTAAAAAAATCTAGGATTGCAAATTTTAAGTTATGTGAAAACGTTATTATTATTTAAGGCATTATTTGTCTTAATTAAGTCATTATCCAGTGTAATCTGGTTTGAAACAATCACGAGACTTCTCCATTGATCTCCATCCCTACATACACATACACACACACACACACAAGTGTGTGTGTGTGTATGTGTATGTAGGGATATGATATTTAAAATTTCAATTTAATTTAATTAATTTATTAATTTTAAGCTTAATTTAGTCCATATAAGTCATTCTAAAATAGTCTCTTATTTCCTGATCCCATTCCACTTTTTCCATTTAGTTAAATGAAATTCAACTTTGTGAAAATAATAAGTCATTGGCCTCACGAGCTGAGTGATCACTGCTGTAAACAGATTCTTTTAAAAAGTTCCTGTCCATTGAAAATTTCTATCCTGTGAAAATTTCTGTCAAAATTTAGCGCGTCTCAGATTTATGATAATCTCATTGTACATAATAACAGGGATAAATGATTTCATGCATTTTTTATCTTCTGTTTCGGTCCCCGCGCTGCTTGCACATAAGGAGATGGAATAAAACAAACTTAAGATTTTTTTTCAAACATTAATTTTCAATTTTTCTAGCTGGCAAAGGTTTAGAGCTAGACTAATTTTAAGATTTAAAAAAATCGTTTTTCTAAATATCGACACTTGAGCAATCGGACACTCTCAAGATTGTTTCAAACTAGTTTCAATCGGTTAATGACATAAATAAATTAAGAAAATTCGTAAGAATTCAGAGAATTAATAATTTGGAAGTTAAGACTTTAGTTGGGCAAAAATCGGAAAATGTGACAACGTTCTGCATTATTTTCTAATAACCCTAAAAGCGAAAAATGAACGCCTCAAAATAAAATTTAATTTTTCATGTAAAAACAGAAGATGAGGTATTGTCTTATGACACAAATTTATTCAATTCAGTCAATGTAACGTTCGTCTCCCATTTATCTCATCAAGATCATTATGACGCTCACTATAGAGTTAAGAAATGAGTAATAAAATCCTCTAACATCAAAATAGCATCCGCTTAATATTTTGCATTCATCTGAAACGAAACCATTTATTTTGTAAATAGAAATTCCAATGCATTCAGATGCTAAAATCGTGAATAGATAACAAAACAACAAGATTTTCTTACTTTTCGAACGTTACATTGACTGAACGTTCGAAATCTGAACGAAACCATTTAAATTTCATACTTTGTATTATAAAAAAGCGGTCTCGCTTTTTTATAATACAAAGTATGAAATTTATTAAGTTTTTTGCTTCAAAAAGACACAAAAAATAAACATTCCATCCGATTCCTTAAGATCATTTCCCTTTTCAAAATTTCAATGCAGTCTTTTTATTCATCCTCAAATCGAGTTAATTCATCACATTAGCATAGAAAACTTTTTTTGTTATTAATCGCTCTTCTTCTATTCGCTCCGAGAGAGTTCTTTGTCGAATCCAAACAAATCTTTTTTTCGTGAATTCCTTTAAGCCATTTTGTTCTGTAGCTCCGGGCATGCAAATCAGTTTACTCTTTTTTGAAAAAAAGGAAATTCAGAAACCAAACATTCCATGGGCCAATTCTCTGTCTGAGCGTGCGGAGATAATTGGGAAATGGCGGAAGAATGAAAATGGCCTTAAATTGAAAGACAAATTTCGATGATTTCGTAAATAGCTTTTCTTTAACTTCTTCCGAATGTTTGTTCTTTCCGAATATAATTCTGTGCTCTGATTCTCGAATTCAGAGGATTAAAAAAAACAGGAAATAAGGATTAAACAAAGATGATCATTTGGATTGGTTTTGATAATTGCGAAGAAATGGGGTCTCTAAAATATTATTTAAGTTCTTTTGAAATTTTATAACAAGTTGGTAATGTAATTGATATTCGATTTAATGTTAAATGCCTTATCCTGCCTTATAACTTTAAACGAGCTGTTCTTAGATATAAATATATTTTTTTCATGTATCTCGGAAACGGTTTTGAATATATGGATCAAATTTTGTATTTAGACAAGATTTTGTTTTTTAATTTTGTCTTTAAGGATGTTATTCCTCCAAAATCCAATTTCATGCACAAAGAGTAAATTTTTTATCTCTTTAATAATACGTATGTTATGTAGGCCCAAGTCGTAAGTTTTCGGGATACTTACATTTTTGTCATTGGATGACAATCTTCTTGTACCTGAAAAGTTTTGTGAGATGACGCTATAGGACATTATATGAATACAAAAACGCTCAGCTCACATGAAATAACAAAAGCACAATTAACATTACCGAATTTCGGCATCAAATCAATCTTGGATAGTTTTTTATTTGGTTTGACCAAAGAACTAATAAAATCATAAATGAATACTATAATACAACATATAGAATGACCGAAAAGAGTCGTCAACAACCCCCCAAGCAAAAAAATCCAAAGTATATTTCAATTTATCAGTGTAAATAAGCATCTTTTAGCTTCCTAGTTCTCAGCATCAATTGTCACACTCATAAAGGGAAGAAAACAACCGCCTGAGTGTCTTACCATCACAGTATATTTCCATTCATAAATATCAATCAAATAGAGTTTTTCTTAAGGGGCACTGTGTAAGGCTGGTGGTAGGGTTTTGATAAATGAGCTATAAGGTTTCAGGTTTGAAACCCGATTCTACGGAAGAACCGTCATGTTAGGGGGTTTATTGCACGTTAAATCCGTCAGACAAAATGTCCTCTAGCCGGTGGTTTGTAGCTCAGATGTCCATGGTCTGATCACTGTTCGAATTTTTAAGGTCTGTCCCCAAATAGCCCAAATATTGCTTTATAATGGAGCATTAATATAAATAAAATAAACAAGAGCTTTTATATTAACCAAATTAACCAATCAATTTAAACAATTAACCAATTTAACCAAATTATTTTCAATTTGTTTTTTATGACTTCTTTTTTTTAACTATGTCATGATAAAAAGTGAACTCAGAATTCATGCGTTTTCTTCAAACATTTTATCTCCTTGCATAGCATTATGTCAACTAATTTCAATGATTTTAAAATTGAAAATCTTTGTAAAACGGTTTCATTTTATTATAATTTTTTATATGCTTGTATTCTGTACAGAGTTATTTATATTTTTTTCTACTGTAAATATTTTGGAATTTAATAAAATTCCCCTAATATACTCTTCAAATCCTTCAGTGACCAGAATGATTACGAATACGGGGTTATGAGACGTCTTTCTGTTCTGTAATAAAACAATTTGTTTTAGTATTGCGAATAATAGGATTGCGAACGATCCAAAAAATGATAGAAAAAGGTTCTAATAATTAGTTATAAAAAAATCTGTTTGTGTAAAATTACGTTTTTCAGGAAAGGAACTTAAAATGCAGATATATCGGACATAAATGCATAAGTAAAACAAAGATTAAAATGAAATCTGCTATTCATATTTCAATGTATCTTGTCAGAACATCATTTCTTGAATGGTCAAGCACCACGTTGCTCGTGCAAGTTAAATTATATTTTTATTCATTTTAATGGTTTCATTGAATGAGTCACTTTGGTATTGCCAACGATCCAAAAAAACTTTGTCCCTCATTTATTGTTTCCAAAAATAACACATTTAATATTCCTTTCATTTCACATAATCACGTGCTCAAAATGACACTTTTATAGGTTTTATCTGCTGCAGTCATTAATTTATATATTTTAATCAGAGCTTTTGTAAACGCGATGGCAACGCGTTATTAAAATCTGACTTTTTGAGACGCTAATGCAGATAATAAAGTTTTTTTCGCTTAAGGATTTTTTTTTTTTTTTTTTTTTTTGCTTTCGGATTTTTGTTGACGCCAAAAAACCCATTTCCAAAACAACAATATTCTGTTCTGGCATGATAAAAAAAATCCAAAAACCTCGATTTGATCCAGGAATCCTCAAACCGCGTATCTTTCTTGTTTTCTCTGATTATTTCCTACACTACCCACACTTCAAAGCGGAATTAGAATATACTTATAATAATAGCTAGTTATAAATTATTTTGTTTGTAATATTCCATTTCTTCAGGAAAGACACCTATATAAAGAAACTTTATATTAATATAAAATTTGATCTAAATCTTTAGAGCGATTTCTGAGATACAATATATATATATATATACGAGGCATATTCGGAAAGTAAGTACCGTTTTTTAATAAATAGAACAAAACATTTTTTTTCAAACAAATTTTATTATTACATGAAAGACCAAACCTTAAACTATTTTTCTACGTAGTTTCCACCAATGTTCAAACACTTGTCGTAGCGAGTGACGAGTTTTCCTATGCCTTCCTCGTAGAAACTTGCCGCCAACGATGATAAACACGACT
>JAOUZG010002851.1:14279482-14301581 GCA_026289955.1 Argiope argentata
AGTTATTTATTCAAAGCTGATAAAAAATATTTCAATAATTTTATAGCGCATTGCCCGTTTTAATTTTTAATACAATTTTTCAAACTTTTTATTTCATTAACATAAGGTAATTTTTTTTATTTTCATTGAATTTTATTACTTATTTTCAAATTATGTAAATGACGTTCAAAAATATTCAAATTATTTATTGGAGGACACTATCTGTTATAAATAAATATTTAATTGAATAAATATTTCTATTGATAATAAAGAGCTATAAAATTATTGAAATATTTTTTATCAGCTTTGAATAAATAACTGAATGAAAAATCATTTACAAAATTTTATCTTCAGAGGTATAAAGGAATTCAAGTAAACCAGAAATGTTTAAAATGTTTTGAATGAAAAATAAAATTATAAATTCTTTCGAAACGGCAAAACATATTTTAAAGAGGATTGCTAAAATATTTTGAACCAAAGCTTTTGTAAAAACCAAAACTATTCGTATGTCCTTCAAAACAAGTACTCGAAGGTAAACAATTATCGAATGGATTGTTTACGAAACAAAATAAAAACATCACTTCCAAAAATCTCATTTTAAAAAGTTTTAGAGTTCTGGAGAAAAAATGGAGAAAGATTTAAGTTAACTTCAAAAAGCGAAATAAGTAAACAAAAGATTTGAAAGTTACTTCTAACTTAAAGAGAAGAAATTGTGAAATTTTTTCTTAAAGAATGCTTCTCTAATTTAATGAGAGAATTTCTTCTTATAAAATGCTTAGCGGTATTATTTGTTTCTAGAAACAAGACGTTGCGTTAAAGGTCATATAAATTAAACTGATGTAATTTTTATTGTCGAATATTTTTTAAGTAATGCCCACCTACGACGAACAAGATATTAATAACATGCGTTTAATAGTATTAACTAAATATGAGCCTTTGATTTTATAAAGCCAAATGACAGTACTGTTTATACTTGCCTAATAAACAATGTATATTCCCCTTTTCTGTTATATACACAAAATGATGGAATTTTTTGACAAATTCTCGCCAAAGTTGAAGCTGGGAGTTAGGTCAACCATTCGTTTTACAATATATTAAAAAGCGGTTAACAGAGGATTGAACAGGCGACCGCTGATGAAATACATAAATTATTTTTATTTATTTTTTCATTTTTATTTTTGCATTGAGGGATTTTAAATGAAACTAAATTTAAGCAAGTGGAATGTGGGGGGACAAGAGTAATAGTCGCTCCCTAATTATTTTGACAATTCAGACTGGAAATTAAAATAAGTGAAATAGGGTCAAAGGCTGAGGATGAAAGAATGGTTTTTTTGGCATTTCTTTTTATATTAATTATATTGATTTAAAGTATTTGGGGTGGAAGAATTTTTTTAAACAATGTCGATGAAAAAGATAATAAAAATAAAATCACAAAATTATGGGCCAGTTTTCTGGCACAGAGGTAGCGCTCTTTCCTCGTGTTCTGGGAGTCCAGGGTTCGAGTCCTGGTTCGGACATAGTTGTTCTGTGTGCTATTTGTGATGTGTGTGACTGTGCCCCCCCCTTTGTAAAAAGGGGCTGTGCAAGCAAATGTGGTTAGTGTGTAGCAAATTCGTATTCTTGGTCCCAGCTGGCGATACTTCAAAAAACAAGAGACGCTCCTTTCGGCTTAAATCTGTCGCTGTATCAGCGGGGGGCTTGTCCACATAGCAAGTGCCATAAACAGCAACAACAACAAAATTATGGTGTTAGTAAATGGAGGTATTTAAACTGACTTCGCATCTGGCAATATGAGAATTAGAAATAACAAAACAAAAGGGCTTTCATATGAACAATCAGTTATGCAACCCGATGAATTTAGAAGAAAGTTTTTTAAGAAAATTACTCGAGTGCTTTTAAAAATTTCAAAAGGCTTCCAATAATTGAATAAAACAACAGCATTCGACAAAGCTGATTACACTATCAAATTAATTCAATAATCACCATTTTAACAGAACTCAATTATAGGAAGGCTTACACTTGAAGAAATGTCCATCACTTTTAATTCTTATTCATTTTTAATGAAAGTTTGAGAACCACTAGTAAGGGGTGAGTAGGGATAATAAGACACTTAAAAAAACAGTTTTTAATCATGTGAAAACATGATCTCACAAGATAAAAAGGTTTGATATTTTTGAAGCCTCGAAATGCGCAACATCATCTTTCAATCCCTTTTTAAATGCTTAATAGAGATAAAATCGTTGCATATCACAAACTAATTATAAAATTGTTAAGTGATCCAAACATAAGGTACTAAAAAATTCGAAAAATAGGCTATTTAACCGCCCCACCTTACTTTTATTAATTTCAATTAATTTTTCAAGACTCTTCTAAATTCATATTAAAACGCAATTGAAAACAACATTTTCAATTATTACAGTCAAATTCAAAAAAAATATTTTATCCCCAAATCATTATTATAAGTTTCATTAATCAAATTTATTTAAATTTCAATTTTTCTATTCCATGGATTTTTTTCATGGCTTTAAATTATTTTAGAATAGATTTTGAATTTATTTATCGAGCCATCTTTGTTCTTTTCAAATTTAATTTACTTAAATAATAAAACCAATCTATAGTGTATTATAAAATCTTACTTCGAATTTTTTAATTTCTTTTATGCCTATTAATAGAACTCTTAAAAACATCTTTAGTACATAGATAAAGCAATTACATATTCTTATTTGAGATTGCAGAGTTATAATCAGTTATTTATATCATAATAGAATTAATTATATCATATTAAGTTATATTATCAGAAAGTTATATATCAGAGTTATTTATAATAGTATTAATGGACAACTATTTCATCTATGAAATAAAATGTATAATTTTTTTTCTACCATCTCATTTCTCAAACATTCTTCTTCTTTTTTATTCCTGGCCTTAAGAATACAAGTATTATTTCTTCTTTTTTTGTAAACTTTGTTAGTACTTTCTCTTTGTCAGTGTTTATTTTTAATTCAATCTTTTACCTCTAATTTCAAAACTGTTCCCGACAGACTCCTGACAGCAGAAGCTAAAAATGACAGTTTTGATAAACATATTGCTCTTCCCATCCAGGTAAACAGCTGTAAAACTGTCAATGTCACAATGCCTCTCTAATACCGTAAGGCTTTAAGTATCTCGAAGCAGCCTAGAGGTTCTCGCCAAAGTGGATTTGGCGACACTTTTTCCAGCCATCCACTTCATCCCAGCAGTTGCTTCCGGCCAAATAATGACCCTGTCGCTACTAATAAAAGCAGAGTTCGTGTGATTTCAATTTAATACCAGAAGCTGGTACAATATGCAGGTCTCGTATAGAATATTATGTACTATGAATTACTTTTTAACTGGATAATGTTTATACGTTGGATAATGTCTTAGAGTGTATCATGCAATAACCTCTTCAGTTCAAACTGTTACATTTTAAACAACCAAATTTAGCATATACTAACTGCTTGAATAATAAAAGTTAGCTAAATATTTTTTTATTAGTTTTGTAGTAAATGATAGTAAAAAAATATGCCATTTTAATGTGTGCGTTTTTCAGTAAAGCTATTCTATTCCCATGCCATTTTTTCCTCTAATTTTAATGAATATCGGAAAATATTTTTAAATATATTTTACAAAAATGCTTTTTCTTATTTCAGTGACTAGAATAACAACAAGAAATACATTTTCCTAGGAACACTCCTCAATACGTTATCACTGTTCGATAATTGAGAAAAAATTTGAAAAAAAAGTAAAGTATGCAAATTACGCATCCAATATTATTATTGTATGATGTTTTAGGAAATGTCTGTAGAAACCTATTTGTTAATACTCTATTTTGTTAATAAGTTGTATTCAAAGATTTAAATTGTGGAAATTTAGTGAGGAAATGTCCCCTTAGATATTATTATCGTCGTCTGTTCTCGTTTCAGAATTTTGAGAAATGTTCTAAAGTAGTTATCACAATTCATATGCTCCTCGAAAATGGCACATGTGATCTCAAGAAATTCAGTTTAGAAACAAACAATAAGCGCATCTATATATATATAGTTTTTTTTCTGTTTAAAAATTTAATTATAACTCGTCTGAATAAACATTAATTTTAACTTAAAAAAGGATCAATATATAAATCAAAGTTATTCGTAAATTGTAAATTTGAATTCAAATCGCTCATAAAAGGAATTGTACGAGTCTTGTTCCCAACGGCTAAGCGTATATCTTATCGATTCCACCATAAGGGCACTGAACGATGTCAAAATTTACTATCAAATAAAATACACCAAAGATTTGAAAGATTTTTTTTGGAATTGGTGTGCGTTTATGTCTTAATTAATGAACACCCTAAAGGCATGTTACCATTATACTACCTTGTCATCCAGAACTCAAATTTATATATCGGATCCTTTCATTTTTACCCTTTCGAGACTGATTTGACAAATTTCTCATTGGTTTAAAAGTTCCACCACTCTTGTGTGGTTTAGGTCTAATTTATCAAATCAGTCAAACGGGAAATATGGAACATTCTGATGGTCAAAGTAACCTTTTGACTCTTAGAAAGGTAGCACAATACTCTCTGAGATTGAAATCTGAATTATATTTAATACATAGATTCTGTTATATAAACATTGAAGCAACACTGGGGCTATTTTGGTAGGTATCTCATAATTTTGAACCGAGGTCAGATAACAAGGGCTACTCCTGAGCTACCATTTCCAAACTTCTGCATCAAACCAGTGGAAGAAGTTTGGTCCCTATTTAAATTGCTTTCCGCGATTCAGGGATTTAACATGAACAAGATCCGTTTTCGTTGCTGTTCTTCGGGGGAAGCTGGTCTTGAACTTGAGGCCTTAGTTTTCCAGACCATGCCACCAGGTTCAGAGACCAAGATACCAGGCCATCGGTGCCTTTTAAATGTATGAATGAAGACCACTTTTCTAAAATTGTAACTGAAGATACATATTTTCAGAGGAAAATGGGCGCTTTTTAACTTTTCTTTTGACTATGCAACACTAAGACATAAATCAGGGATGCACAACCTATGGCCCACGCTTCAAAATTGGCCCGCGTAGGCTTTGAAGTTGGCCCGCGAATGTTTTTAATAAAGTAAGGATAATTTAAAATGAAATTAGACTTTTTCACATAAACATGGGGGGGGGGATCTGATACAAAAATGATTTTACATCAGAATAAATAATTTGCAGTAATTCATTAAGTTTATTTACTGTTTATTAAGCGGTTTTTCAGTTTGTTCCTTTCATGGCTACCTGCGAATACGAATTTTCGTTTAGGAAAAGACCGTTGGAGGGGGGGGGGGATTTTCAAACATGAAAATGCAGTACGAGGAGCAAATTCAAATCTTGTGTAAGTCATTTGATAAGCGGTTTTCAAATTATGAAAAGTTCCAAACTAAAATTTGTGTATTTTCTTCTACATTTTCTGTTGATATAAATCTAGTGGATGAGAATATGAAGTTAGCCTTAATTGATTTACAGAATTCTGATTTTTTAAAAAATTAGTTTAAAGAAAAAAGAATATTAAAATTTTATAAAGACTTGCCCAAGGAATTTATTGCTTAAAGCAAAATGAAGCAGCGTGTGCAACTTTTTATGATAGCATTTACATTTATGAGCAAACTTTCTCGCTAAAGAATTTAAACAAATAAAAAATTAAATAGCAGAGGAGAACTTTTCTGCTATTATATTTCTTATTTTGTTCTGCGTATTGTCACAACCAATCTTGGCCCAATATAAAGTCAATAACTTCAAATATTCAGTCCCAGCCATCTCATTAATTTTTGCTAATTTTGATTAATTTTTTTCCTCAAATTTTAGGTTGTGTTATATATTATCCCCTGTATAATTACCCAAAATTTTTCCTCTGTTATTCTATTTCAAGTTTGCCACCTTTTTAGCTGGAATCTTTTTTAGGTAAAATATTTTAATCACATCTATAATGTTTGTCTTTAAATCATTTATTTATTTCATAATGTAGTGCGTGAGTAAAATAAGTAAAGTAATAATTACAATTCATGTGTATTGCTACAGAAAAAAACAATGTTTTTACGTTTATAACATGTTTTAACATTAATGTCTTACTTTGGCCCTCAATATGATCCTTTTTCATTTTTTGGCCCCTCATCCTGAAAAGGTTGTGCCTCCCTGGCATAAATTATTAAATTTTGTATCGGGTGGGGCTATTTTGCATAATACTGATAAAATCATAAACAGATTACTAAATCTTGTTCTTCCACTTAAATTTCTTCAGTCATGTTTTTTTTTAAATTTGGACCCCAAATTTTAACGAATCTAAATTTTAAATTTCGCTGAATTTAGAAAATACAATTTTCGGAATCATGCCTTTCTCTTTGTTCAGTGCCGGTTTTAATAATCAAAAATACTTTGAGATAAATGAATGAAATATAATGTTCAATCTTTATACGGAATTTATAAATTTCTATCAAATGAAATTTATTCCAACGTTATATACCACTCTGATTATCACAGATGACTGAGCTTGATACCTAAAAGACAAAAAGAGCTTGATTTAAAATTTGGTATGTACTAAATGATGTTAAGATTTAGTGTTTTAAATGCCGAGATCCTGGTATAGTGATAGCGCGTCTTCCCCATTATCTAGACGTCCTGGGTTGGAGTCGCTGCTTGGGCATGGTTGTTCTTAAGTGTTCTATCTGTGAGGTGTGTGAATGGGGGGAAAAAGGATGTGCAAGCGAATGTGATAAGTATCTTAGACGCACTATTGGCCCTAGTTGGCGCTACTTAAAACAAGAGACACACCCTCGGTTTAAAACTCCTAACTGCGTCTGCAAGCTTCTTGATGGCAAAGGCCATTATAAACAATAACATCATTTTAGACCTTAAATGGAAAGTAATATAAAATTTTTATCCAGATATATTGAAAGATATACTCTCCTTTAGTATATACTTTTGCAAGCAAGTGAAACGCATTAACTCAAAAAACATCGAGTTAGATAATTAAAATTTAGTGAAATGTTTTAGCACTTAAAGCACGGATTCGTATCAAAATTGATACCAAATCTGATAAAGAAAGGTCGTCTGTATGTCCCTTCTTTCATATGAATATCAAAACAACAACTCAAAAGCGTATTGACTTACATAAAGGAAGTTTGATGCTTTAACATTCATAAATACAATTACAGTTCTTAGTCAAATTTTGGTTTTAAATGGTTATAAAAAAGATGTCCATAGTGCGTATTCAATCTTTATTTTTATATTAAATAAATCGAAACTCTCCGGTGGAGAACAGTTAAAATTAAAATTTAATAACTTGTCCTGTTCATGTCCTTGTCCAGGATTCACAATCTTATGCAGGGGCGGGAATGGTATCTTTATTAAAAAGTACGTAAGTTTTGGGAGATCTCTTCCATTGGTTGTAAATTAGTTCAAAATCGATCTAATAATAAAGGAAAAAAAGTAAATTGCTTAAATAAAAAGTAACCAAAAATTTTTAGTAACTTTTTATTAAGTACAATTGATACAAATATGTACATACATATGAAATAATCACAATATTAAGCGGCAAAATAGAAAGCTAATTTCCTGGAAATTTTTCAATCTCCTTCTCGATACGTTGCTTAATCTTAAGGTTATGTAGGAGAAGTGACCAACAATGGATGACTACTATATGAAGGAGAGATTTTAAAGAGAGAAAACGGAATTGAACTTAAAGCTTAAAATTTATCAATTTCATTTTTTGAAAAGAATCTTTCATTCTAACAACAAAGTCACAACTGCTAACTCACTTTCAATAATCCTTTGGATAAAAAGTATACTTAAAGCAAAGAGTTTCACAAATTTATCAAAAAATTGTTCATTATCTCAAGAAATGAACTCGTATTATTCACCTTCACGTAAAAAATACCGAAATCCTTGAATGTTACCTATTTGGCTGCTGCCTGTTGATTTCACTTTTCATTACAAACTGCTTACACTCTATTTTAAAGTATTGAAAATGAATTAAATTTTATTAATAAAATAATATTTGGTGAGTTCAAACTCAAATATTATTTGAGTTTGAACTCAAAGCAGAAATTCAATAACCGCCAGCAGAAGACTCTCCGTATGTGTGGCGTCTGGCAATCGTTAAATCTGTCGTGATCCTAAAGTCCTCCATGTCAAGAGTAACACCACTGGACCCCCATAAAAATTTTATGATTTGTGTAAGCTTGAATTCAGACAAGGGGTGCAGAAGCTCAAGCGTCCATACCCCCAAAAGCTTCTGCACCCCTCCTACCTCTGTAAATCGGCACATGAGAACAACAACAATAACTAATATTTGAAAAAACTCTTTTAACATCTATTTCCTCCAATACAAGTTTTTAAAAAAAGTATATGAACTGGAGCTGATGAATAAAAATTATTTTATCAACGGCTAAAACTTTGAACAAATTATACAAATATGTATAGGGAGAGAGTAAAGTAATTGAAGGAAATGAAAAAACAGTGTTTTGAGTCTGATAAGATTATTTCATAAAGATCTTCTTCATTTTCAATACGTTTATATGAATATTTGAAGAATGTGGAAATCAGAATAACATCAAGGAAACAAATTTGCTTGCAAAAAAATTTTAATCATTAAATAAGAAAATATATAAAGATAACAAAACATCTCAGTCTGATTGTGTCTGTCTTAAATATGTCGACTATCTGATTATCTTGTTTTTACCCCTCTCAACAAAGCAAGACTTTCTGTATTTGGAATTGAAATTAAAGACTCAATGAAGTAGGTCTCGCGATATTTTATTAAATCAAACAAATTCATGAATATTTAAGGATGAAAGAAAAATGATACTAAAAAATTGTATATTTTGTTGTCATATTGATATCATTTTTATGGCTGAAGCAAAAAGCAAATTATTTGGTTCATTCATCTATTTTTATTTAGAACCTCAAGTAAATGTATTAGTTTTTTTAAGATTCTTATTTTAATATAATACAGTTAATTGCCCCTGAGGTTTGGTACAAGAAATAATGTGGAAATCTGGATTCATGACAAGGAGAAGGATATGTGAATTACAATTATAACTGTAAGTCTCTACATAAATTACATTCGGTCTCTACTGTAGAAAAGTACTAATTTATTATAACTTTACTACTTAGAGGCTGATGAGAAACCATTAAAAATTTAATTATTTCGTGAGAAATTTCAATAAATAAAGTTGTGACTTCAATCCTCACATCAGAAATGTCAGTCGACATTTTATGACTTCTATTCTCGAATTAAACGTTTCATACCAGAGTATTGTGACTTTTAGTTTCACATCATAAATTTCATTCTAGGGCATTGCGAATTTTAAATTCGCATCATAAATTTCCTTCTAGAGCATTGTGACTTTTAGCTTCCCGTAATGAATTTCATCCCAGAAATTTATGGCTTTTAACCTCATATAAGAAATGTCTTTCCTGAATAATGTGATTTTTAACCTCATATCAGAAATTTCATTCCAGAGTATTGTGACTTTAAACCTCATATCAGAAATTTCATTCTAGAACATTGTGACTTTTAGCTCCCCATAAAGAACTTCATTCCGAAGCATTGTGACTTTTAGCTCCCCATAAAGAACTTCATTCCGAAGCATTGTGACTTTTAACCTCATAAAAGAATTTTCATTCCAGAGCATTGTGACTTTTAACTTGACATCAGAAACTTCAATCGAAGAATATGTCTTTTATTTTCACATCACAAACATCAGTAAGAAAATTATGATTTCAAATTTTAAACTACTCTCCTGCATAGATATCGCCATACTATTGGATACATATAAAGATGTGGGTCTAGCTCCTCCCATCGATATCAAAGAATACTTCCTTAGGGAAAGGTTGTATCATGGCCGGTGACGGATATTAGAGTTTTACCATCAGTCTCGCAAATTCTGCTGTTGCAGTGTGTGGATAGTTCAAATTTTTTCCATTATCTTTCGTCTGGTCGGAAGTTGTTACTTTTAAATTGTTATAATTATATATTTAATATTTAACTGAATTTGATTACTAGGGTGCGGATCCCCTACAAAATTTAAAAATTTATTATTTTTGCAGCAATACATTTATTGGCAGAAAAAAATAATGCGTTACTTCCTTTTAAACATTTTTAAAATTCGATATCCTGAATGTTAATTAGCTAAAAGCTTTTTTCATTTATAAACTCCACTACATACAGATCAATCTTTCTATTTTTTTAGATCTAAGAATGCTATTTTTTATTCGTTTATTGCCTTTCAAATACCATTTGAGTTCTTCACTTTTTATCTCAAAATACACTCTCTGGACATCGTATTTTTAGTGCCTTCCTCAACCCTTCCATCGAAACTGCTTCTGACAGTTTTTCAGACTGGAAAGTAGCAAAATGACAGCTCCCATCCAGTTATTGTTTTTCAGCGTTCAGGTAAACGACCCTAAAACTGTCACGGTCACATTTCGAATCTATCCGACACCGCGGGGATAACTGCTTTCGAACAGCTTGAAAGTTCCAGAGTAAATGGATCTTGTGACGCTTCTCCTGTAATCATTTTTATCCTTACCGTTTCAATTGAGAATCGTCACGCCCTGTCAGAAGTAATAGAGCTAGGATTCGGGAGAAGTTTCTAAGATTTCTGTTTAGTTCCTGTAATTCGTTCATTGTGAAGGGTTCAATTGATACAGTTTCAAAAAAAATTAGATTCGTTATGTAGTACACTATTATAATATTATTTGAAATAGTGTAGTTATTCTTGAATAAATTTTATTTTCTCGTATACGAATTATAAAGAAAATAATGCAATTATGAAAAAAAAATGCAAACTGGAGATTTTGACATCTCGTAACATTTTAGACCGCGCTGAATCTGAAAGGTACATTTTCAGGCAATGTGTTTGTTTGTCAGTGGTAACAAGACCCTTTACAGAAGAAATTTACTATACGATTTAAACAACAAATCTGTGAATTCTGTCGAAATTCGATCACTACAAACTTAAGAGAGCCGGATATATAAAATTCTGTGAGATTTATTATCTAGAATGTAGGCACATATTAAATTTTCAATCATATTCAGCTAGATTTAGACTGCCTGCATGACATTTTATTACTACATTGTACAGCATTTTATTACAATCACTACAAACGAAAGAGAGCAAGACAGATAAAAATTCGGTACGTAGATTTAATAATTCGAATAAGGATAGATATCAAATTTTGAACCAGATCCAACTAGGGATTGACTTCTTTCGGTCGTTTGAGAAGAACGAGACTAAAATTGAAATTAGATTTTCGGATTTTTTTAAAAGTATGCTAATAATTGAACGCCAAAAAACTTGGCAAAGATTAGACAGTAAATTAAGTAAAAAGGACCAAATTTATGCCAAAAGTTAAACTGTCTCAAATATTGTGCGCCAATACAAGACAGTGATTTCTCTGTGATGTACTTTTATTAGAGAATATGTAAGTAGGGAGAGGAGACCACTGCCACTATTTCTTTCCATGCTTTTATACTTAAAATTGAAATTCTGTTTGATTATATTTTTGTTTAACCTTACGCAATTTTCACTCCTTGATGTAATAGAAGAAAATCAATATACATGCTTCTTAGTAAATTGAAAGATTAACTTCACTATTAAAAACTAATTACAGCTATCTATAGGTGGTGAAATAAGGGTAAAATAATTTTTCTCCTTCTCACCATAAATTAAAAAAGTTGCACCAATATTTCTTTTATACCGTCTTTATAACTTTAAAAGTTTGTAGGTTTTTACTTTGGTAGATTTTTATTCTTTAATTTTAATTTATTTTTGAAAAATCTTGCGAAATCGTCCACTTTATAACGGAAGGAGGGGTGAAGTAACTTCTGAGGGTATGGACCCTTGATTTCCCAAGGGCAAAAGTCTGGGTTCTTGCGCACACACGTCACAAACCGTTTTTAAGGGGCTGACTTCATTTATGTATTTCGTTCATTCACCCTCGGATCGTAATTTAGATCTGGAACAGAGAATGAACCCTTCTGACTCAGTACCCCCAATGATATTACTCTCAATATGTAGATTTTTGTGACCACGATAGATATAACGTGCGCCAGCCACCTTACGCAAGGAGAGTTTTTGGCTGACGAGTTCAAATTCGCTGACCAACGGATGCGAGTCCAAATCCCTGCCAACCTAATGGCCCTAAATTTTGTAAAATAACGTGATTAAACTAGAGTTGAGATTTTTAAAACAAATTTTGAAAAATTGAATATAAAAATTCAAAAAAAGCTCAGCTGTAGTATTACACTTATTTTGCCTTTTCTTATAAATGTATGATGCAAATAAAGCAAAGCGAAGCCGTAAATACATCAAGAAGCGTTTATTTTGAACATATTCTTTGTGGAATTCGGAGGAGTAAAAAATTGCTCAACTTTGTGCGCATCATTTTTTACCAAATTGCGATTGTCGAAAAGTGCTAATCCCGGAATTCAGAAACGAACTCTACACACTGAGCAGCTGACTTAGGTTCCCAGGTTGAGGCGGGTCGAAGGCAGGCCTATTTAAAAAATATTATTTGCTTTTTATCAAATATATATACACTAAAGTGACAAAAGTCATAGGATAGCAATATGCAAATATACAGATGGCAGTAGTATCGCTGCGAAGAAGTATAAATGCGCAGTTCGTTTTCCAGAGCTTTCATTTGTGTTCAAGTTATTCACGTGAACAGAGTTTTCGTGATTTATGGCGGCACGACGAGAATTAACAACTTTGAACGTGGAATTTTAGTTGGAGCTAGACGCATGGGTCATTCCATTGTGGATATAGTTAGTGAATTCAACATTCCGAGTTCCACAGTATTAAGAATGTGCCAAGAGTATGAAATTTCAGGCATCCCATCCCATCATGGACAGCGCAGTGGGTGACCACCTGCACTTAACGACCGAGACCGCCGACGTCTGTGTAGGATGATCAGTGTTAATAGACACGCAACACTTCGTCAAATAACTGCAAGAATCAATGTGGGACGTACGAGGGACGTGTCCGATAGGACTGTGCGGCGAAATTTGTCTCCCTTGGGCTATGACAGCAGAAGACCGACTCGAGTGCCTTTACTTGCAGCATGTCATCACCAGCAGCGACTCTCCAGGGCTCGTGAGCATATCGACTGGTCCCTAGACCAGTGGAAAGCCGTGGCGTGGTCAGATGAGTCACGATTTCAGTTGTTACGAGCTGATGGTAGAATTCGAGTGTGGCGCAGACCGCCCCGAAGCCAGGGACCCAAACTGTCAGCAAGGCACTGTTCAAGCTGGTGGTGGCTGTATAATTGTGTGGGCTGTTTCTACATGGCATGGACTCGGTCCTCTGGTACAACTGAACCGATCATTGACTGGAAATGGTTGTGTTCAGCTGCTTGCAGATCACTTGCAGCCATTCATGGACTTCACGTACCCACACAACGATGGGATTTTTATGGATGACAATGCGCCATGTCACCGGGTCAGAACTGTTCCCGATTGGTTTGAAGAACATTCCGGACAATTCTAGCACATGATCTGGCCACCTATATCGCCCGATATGAATCCCCTCGAGCATGTATGGGACATCATCGAAAGGTCCATCCGTGCTCAAACTCCTGCACCATCCACACTTTCACAATTATGGAAGTCTATGCAGACAGCATGGCTCAATATTCCTACAGAAGACTTCCAACGACTTGTGGACTCCATGACACGTCGAGTTATTGCACTTCGCCGGGCAAAAGGAGGTCCGACACGATATTAACAGTCCTCCCACGACTTTTGACACTTCAGTGTACATTCTATAACAAAAATATCGGCACAACAAGAAGTATTTGTCTGATTGAGACCAAAAGTTTTGGATAGGAAGACAATGTACAGAATAGTAAATGATTAAAATCTCAGAACAATTCAATAATTTATTTCAAAGTTACAATAACAAGCTCAATAAGGTGTTTACCCACCTCTAGCCTGGATACAAGCTGCCACACGGCATGGCATAGACCCATAGGGCTTCCGGATGGTCTCCTGAGGTATTTCCTGCCAAATTTGATCCAATTGTCGAACGAGGTCATCAACATTCCGTAGCAGACGCAATCACCTTCCCATCATATGCCAAACATGCTCGATTGAAGAAAGATATGGTGATCTGGCAGATTAAGTGTTTGACAAGCTTGCGGACAGTTCATAGTAACACGTATCTTATATAGTGTGGCATCGTCCTGCTGAAAAACCAGCCGAGGGTACTGTAAAAGGAAGGGTAGCAAAATAGATCTTAGGATTTCGTTGTGCAGTAACTGTACCTCTAATGACGACCAAAGATGTTCGGCTGTTAAAGGAAATGGCACCCCAGATCATGATACCTTGTTGAGGGCCGGTGTGGCGTGCAAAAGTGAAAGCAGTATTCCCCCCCTCTGCCCTAGGTGTTTCCACACACGTCTCGATGATCGTCAGGACACAGTTGGAAGCAGGATTCGTTGCTAAAGACTATAAGTCCCCAGTCAGAATCCTTCCAACCTGATCGATCCATGCCCCTCTGTAATCTGGCTCGGCAGTGTGCAGGTTTGAGTGGCATATGGCGTAACGGTCCGTGCGAGCGTAGATTTCGCTGTCTCAACCATCTGTGAATGGTCTTAATGGACACTCGTGTTTGGGTTGAACGTCTGATGGCTGATGGAGGTGAAGAAGGCGCTGTGACAGCTGATCAGACAATCACTCTGTCCTCACGATCTGTTGTGGCCGTAGGTCGAGCGCTACCATCCTGAGGCAGAACTCTGCCATTTCCCACCCATCTTTGCCAGGATCTTCGAATTGCCGCATCGCTTCGACTCAAATGAAGAGCGATTCTTCGATTTGTCCAACCGGCTTCTTTCATCCCAATGATACGACCTCTGTCAAACTCTGACAGTTGCTCGTAATGGGCATGAACCCTGCGGTGAGGCATATTTTAAAGTTGTTGCAAGGTAATCTGAATCGCAATTAAACCAAAAGTTTTAACAGCCGTTGAAGAACTGCTCCTTTTATACACCTGCTGGATGCGCAGTTCCGATGCGCTGGAGATCACACTATCCATTCACTGGACACCAAAATTTAATCATTTGCATATCTGATTAAAACGCTCCTGCATACGACACTTCAAAGGAATCGGATGGTTGCCTCTTGGCCCCTCGATTTTTTAGTTATAGAGTGTATATGAAAGAATAGAAATTCAATTAATTACAAAATATTAGGAATCTATTATCATTGCCATGTAAACTGATTTGTTTTTGTTATAGGTATATTAACTCTATGTTATAAGGCAACAATATGGCGACTTGGGGATGGACCTCATAATTTTAAACCGCTGTCTGCTTACAGAACATTATCTGAGCTAGTACCCCTTCTCCACATCACACCAGCGGAAGGACGTTTGGACATGACGGACTTAACTGGCAACAGACCCCCCTTACAATACGGTACTTCGGTGGAATAGGATCTCGAACTTGAAACCCTGCGGGCTCACGAGCCGAACCTTACCACCGCAGCCTTGCTATGAATACTTAATATCAGTTGATAATTATAGATGACAATAATAATGAAACCAACTACAAAATTGAAGGATGCAAATGTGAGAAATAGTATAAGCACTGGATACCGTATGACGTGATGCGTGTATGCAAATTTTTAAGTGTGGAACTTCTCCATCGTGTGATGGCACGGTTAAAAGTTATAAAAGAATTGACGCCTGTTGGTCGTTGTTGATCAGACGGAAAGTTTAACGAGGAAGAATTAATTGATCAACTTTCAATCTTTAGTGTGTCTTCCCGACATCGCTTAGATGTTTTTTTTTTGCGTGATTGGATTATTGGAAAGTTAAAAGATGGCAAAAGAAAGCTACAAATACTGTCAGAGAGTTCAATGTTAGCCACAGTATTGTTTCAAGGCTTTGAAATTCAATTCTAACAATTGGACAAGTAACAATCAGCACGGAGAAGCTAGGGTTCACTTGCTAAGGATAAGCACACATTACAGTTGAAAGAAAGGAACAAGCGTATAACAGATCAGTTTCGTACTTTTACTGGCAAGCAGAGCTCCCAAAAAATTGTCACCAAACGTTTGCGAAATGCAGGATTATGGGTTAATCGTCCTTTATGTGTATTCCATTTACCAGATCCTACCGGGGGAGGGGGAAGAGCACTTCGGTATGAGGATAAGGTGGTTGGATCGCACCATCCTAGAAGGTACACAAATAAGTGGGGATTTGGCTCCTCCCATCGATGACGGGACGTACTTCCAAAGGAAAAGGGTTGTACCGTGGCCAGGGAGAGCCCTTAGAACTCAGCCACAATTCCCGCCAGTGTTGTGTATTCCATTCACCAGATCCTCCACTCCGGGGGGAAGATCACCTTGGAATGAGGAAGGTGGTTGGATCTCACCACTCTAGAGGGCACACAAATAAGTGTGGGGTTGGCTTCTCCACTCTTTGAAAGTACTTACTTCCAACTGGAAGAGTTGTACTGTGGCCTATGAGGGCCCTTAGAACTCAACCACAATTCCCAACAGTGTTGCCGTTATGGTAATCTGCTCATTCAGTTTATGGCTTATTCTAAGTACTTTCGGATGAGTTGGAGAGTTTGGTATGATTCCCATCGCCCAGACGTCACCCTACCACCCGCTTACAACGACGACGACCGCATGGAAATTGGAAGAAATGAAAGTGGGTTGGAATACTTTATATTTTTTACTTTACATTATTTTAGGCAATTACTATACTTTGTGTACACTATTTATGTCGGTGTCTTGACACAGATATAGAGCGCCCTCCTAGTGATCTGGGCTTTCCGGGTTAAAGTCCCGGTTCGGGCATGGCTGTTCGTCTGTTTTCTATCTGTGAAGTGCGGGAATGTGCTCCCCTGTGAAAAGGAACTGTGCAAGCGAATGTGATGCGTGTGCAGCTGAAGTCGCAGTCTTGGCCCTAGTTGACGTTATTTCATACAAGAGAGTTTATTTCAACGTAAATTCTCTAATTCATCGGCGAACTTGTCGATGACAAGTGCCATTTGTAACAACAACACTTCTTATGAAGGAAAGTAAAAATTTAATTCGGAGGTAACTATTCTCATACTTCAAAGAAATATGGCAAAAATACATATTTTCAGGGGATATCATTTCAAATAAATGCAAACAAGTTCTGTCTGTCTGTGTTATTCGGTCATAAATCTTCTCCTCACCATCAATAACTTCCGACACTTTCAGAACGTGGTCATCTTTCAAGCCCCCGTTTTCGTAACCGTGATCTATATATCGCTTCTTTTCATTCATCAACTGCGCATTCATCTCGATTCCTTTCGTTTCTGGACTCACAAAGAACTACTTTTTGGTCCGTTTCCTGGCTTTGAAAGAAACTACTCGCTTTTTAAATTTTATGACAGATTTGTTCTTTATATTTTATTCTTAATGTCTTTTTTCCAGTGTTGGAATCGGAACTTCTTCCGAAAAGAGGAGTTAAACTGACAGTTTAGATACTTTTATTGCTTTGTATAGCTAGGTAAATGGCTGAGAAATAGTCACTGCCCCGCCGACTTGCGAATCTATCAGACACTGTAAGGAATAAAAACTTTAAAGTTGTTTGAAAGTTTGAGCGTATAAGGATTTAGCGACATTTCTCGGAATATCAGTTTTATCCACGCAGTTTCTCTAAAAATAGTTATTGCCCGTCGGAGTTCATGATGACTGGATGTATGAAATTTTGATTTAACACAAATGATTTGTGAAATATTAAAGATTTGGATAACCTATTTTTGTTATACAATATTTTTCTTTCTGGAAAAAAGCAATTTTATGGAAGATTACTATAATTATTTGAGTTACGTAACGTTAATGTGGATACAATTTAACAGTGACTAATGTTAACTTATTGAGTAATTCTCTTTTTTCATTTATAATAATAATATTTGGAAATATTAATGGATGGTAAGATAATAAAAATAAGAAATTTTAGCAATTTTTTATGGTTGGTAAGGTAATGAAAATGAGAAATTTTGTAAGCATTATTTATCTTTATTAAGGGTAGTAAATATAATGTATTTTGTAAGTGTTATTTATGTTTGTCAAGGTAATAAAAATGATGGATTCATTTGTGCTTGGTGAATTGGATACAATTAGGTAGACGGATAATTTAACTCTTCAATTTCATTTATAACTATATCAGTAGGATAAACTAATAATTTATTAATGTTCTCCTGCATATTTTGAAATCTGAAACGTAGAATTTTTGTAAATAAAAATACTGTAGTATTTTTGAAAATAAATTCTTCACAATCAAAGCTGCCTTTTGAAATATTTCCATGTTAATAATCTTGCTCTTGGAGAAAAAATGATGTTACCTGTAAGAGATTTAGAGCTCATACTGTTTTTTGTGAGGGTTTTTTTCATTTGAATCAAAACATTAATTTAATGAATTTCTATATTAATTTTCTATTAATATGTTAATCAGATATTTTTCATAAAAATAGATAGTTTATGTTCTGGAAGTTAACCTCTGATTTCTTACCATTTCTCTCTACTCTTTTCTGATGTTTTTCTTTACTTTTGTGTCTTCATTGTAAATTAAACGTCACTAGAATCCCATAAATAAATTAGATAAATTATTTAATTATTATAAAATATTTTAAAAAGCTTTGAAATATTTGTTGCTCACATAATAATAAGATAATTTAAAACAGAAGAAAATACAAAATGAAATTCATCAATTTGAATTAATATTGATTTTCAGAAAAAAATCCATATAAAGAAATTGCCAATTCTTGAAAAATGCTATTCGGTCGATATCAAAAAATTGTCAGCAAAACAAAAAAATGTCGGTGCAATATATTTCTTCTGCCCATGTGTTTTTAAAATATGACGGCCTTTTGGCGTAGAAAAATCTCTTCAAACTTATTTGCTAAACTTATTGGTTAAGGCGCCATTGATCGCCTATCAAAAATTAATTCAGATATTTTTTTGTTCTTTGTCCTTCCTAATGCAAGATTGTGTTTTTCTGTATGTCATTTCTTTTTTATCGTTTTCTAAATTTGAGTATTTTGATTAATTTTTCTACTGTATTTTTTGTGTATATATATCTATCATTTAATAAAATAAGCGGTGAAAAATAAAAATGCAGGGACGCCAAAATTTATATAATTCAGCATGGAATGCCTAAATCTATCTGATAAAAATTGAGACAAACATATATCAGTCCCTTTCTGGCCGCTTTGTAATTAGTTGAGAGTTAACCCGACATAATATGAAGATTATGAATTTAATAAGCAACAAAATTTAAGTTTTTTCAATACAAAAATGGAGTTATTGATTTACAGTAACACAAATTTATTCAAGTAAGTTAGTGTAACGTTCGTCTTCCATTTATCTCATCAAGATCATTATAACACTCACTGTAACATTAAGAAATGATTAATAAAAACGTCTAACATCAAAAATGTATATACGTCTAATATTTTGTATTCGACTGAAACGAAACCATTTAGTTTGTAAACAGAAATTCTAATGCATTCAGATGCTAAAATCGTGAATAGATATCAAAACAGCAAGATTTTCTTACATTTCGAATCCATTCAACATAAAAGGTCTCCCTTTTTATACTACAGAATTTGAATTTTATTAAGGTTTTTTGCTAGAAAAAGACGCAAAAAATAAACATTCCACCCGATTCCTTAAGATCATTTCCCTTTTCAAAATTTCAATGGAGTCTTTTCATTCATCCTCAAATCGAGTTAATTCATCACACTAGCATAGAAAACTTCTTTTGTTATTAATCGCTCTTCTTCTATTCGCTCCGAGAGAGTTCTTTGTCGAATCCAAACAAATCTTTTTTCGTGAATTCCTTGAAGCCATTTTGTTCTCTAGCTCCGGGCATACAAATCGGTTTACTCTTTTTTGAAAGAAAAAAAAGAAATTCAGAAACCAAACATTCCATGGGCCAATTCCCTGTCCGCGCGTGCGGAGATAATTGCGAAATGGCGGAAGAATGAAAATGGCCTTAAATTGAAAGACAAATTTCGATGATTTCGTCAATAGCTTTTATTTTACTTCTTCCGAATGTTTGTTCTTCTGGAATATAATTCTGTGCTCTGATTCTTGAATTCAGAGAATAAAATAAATAAGAGGAAATGAGGATTCAACAATGATGATCATTTGGATTGGTTTTGATAATTGCGAATAAATATGTTTTTTAGAACATTACTTTAATCTTTTTGGAATTTTTTAACAAGCTAGTTATTAAATTGTATATTTGATTTAATCTTAAGGGTCCTATCCTGTCTTATAATTTTAAAAGAAATCATTCGTGTATATAAATATATTTATTTCGTTTATCTTGGAAACAAAAACAATTTGGATCAAATTTTCTATATAGGTAAGGATTTGCTACTTCAGTTTTTCTATATACAATGCTCAAAACAATTAGGGGAGAACATGGCTTTAACAGAATTACGCAAAGATGTCTGCCAATAAGTAACATAAAATGAATCATCCATAAATTACAGCCTGCCAGGAAACGGAAGAAGAAAACTTTATATGCAAATCAAAGTTCATGACGTCAAAAACCAGAAAAAGGAGATAAGGCCAAAAATCAGGATGTTGCAGAAACGTCTGTTTTATTGCCGTTACTGTGAAATTTGATTGCGCAGTATTTCTTTTTTTGAGACAAGCATATGAGAATGTCTGAACAACGTGATTTACCGGAATCCATGGCATGGCGTGTCATAGGCCGACTGAAATCAGGCCAAACATAATGGAGTGTCGCGGACGCTGTTGAAGTCACCAGAAGTGTTGTTGCAAGTCTGTGGCATAGATTCCGAAAAACAGGAATTGTTGACGTCGGCCAGGGCAAGGTTGGCCACGCGCCACTACAGCAACTGATGACCGGTATATACGGTTAATAGCCCGTCGAAACAAAACAGAGAATGCTACTCAGCTGCTGTTCTTGGCAACAGGACGAAGGGTATCCAGCCAAACAGTTCGCTATAGGCTTCAGGGCGGAGGGCTCTATGCACGTAGGCCAATGGTCTGCATTCCATTGACCCCACGCCGCCTTGCGGCCCGAAGAATATGGGCTGCTGAACATCGAGAATGACAGCAACATGATTAGAGCAAAGTGCTATTTACAGACGAGTCCAGATTCAGTCTGGAGTGTGACACTCGACGTGTTCTGGTATGGCGTGGGAGGGACAATCGAAATAACCGCGCATTCGTTCATGAAAGGTCACAATTCAGACAAGCTGGTTGTATCGTATGGGGGGGAATCAGCCTAGGCGGACGTATGGACCTTCATATCGTTCGGAATGGCACTTTGACGGGCCGCAGGTATGCAGACGAGATACTGCGATCTCATGTCATCACTTACGCTGAAGCCATTGGCGATTCCTTTATTTTCCAGGATGATAATGCCCGACTGCATAGAGCTCGTCTGGTGGAGAACATGCTTGAAGCTGAGACAATACAACGTATGGAACGGCCAGCGTGCTCTCCTGACCTGAACCCAATCGAGCATATTTGGGACATGCTCGTACGATGCATTGCTGCATGGCCAAGGCCGCCTGTGACTGCCCCAGACTTGGAGATTGCACTTTTTGTGGAATGGAACAGCATTCCCCAAAGTCTGATCGATAACCTCATCGCATCCATGGTAAACAGGTGTGCAGCAGTCTTAGCTGTTCGAGACCACACGCCCTATTAAAGCTCATACATCATGTCTATTCAGAGCCTTTTTTTTATCGTTTACATGTAACCAAATTATTGCCCTAAATCATTATTTCATGTTTTTTTCCCTTAATTTCAAAGAATTAAAGCTGAATTCTACATTGTTTTATTCTTTTCTCTGTATTGCGCATGGATACGCGTGTACTACCCATTGTATGGCAATAAGAGGCTGTCTCGCAAGGTTTTCTTGATTTTTTTGCTTGATCCCCTAATTGTTTTGAGCAGTGTAATTGCCTTTTCTTAACAAATTCGCTTTTCCAAACAAAAGTACACTTTTAATTTTATTAGAGCCTTCTTTCTCTGCTCTCCTGCTGAGAATATCACACTGCGCCATCTCGCCAATTTTTGTCCTACTCGAAATGAGGCCTTTAGGATGAACACC
>JAOUZG010002851.1:14301591-14313073 GCA_026289955.1 Argiope argentata
CGGAAATACATTTTTATAACTATAAGAGCCTTTTCTTTCTGATCTCACGATGATAATGTCACATTTCGCCATCTCACCAATTGTTGTCCTACTCGAAATGAGGCCTTTAGGATGAACACCTGTTGGAATGTCAAAATTTTGTGAGAGGGCGCTATATGACCATTATCCGAATACGAATACGCTCCTCTCCCACACCAATACCAACGATGTATTTACTGTGGTAACCAATCAAATTGTTGTACGAATAACATTACCTAAATCAGGATATTTTTTTTTCCTGCGTTTGACCAAGAAACTAATAAAAATATAAATAAACACTATAATATAAACACTATAAATAAACACTATAATATAAACACTATAAATAAACACTATAATATAACATGGATGTGGTGCTCTGGGGGTAAGGTCTCCGCTTGTGAGCCTTAGGGTTTCAATTTGAACCGGTTTCCCCCAGAAGATCGCCATGGAAAGCCGCAGTTACACGACATGTGAATCTTCAGACGAGACACGCGTTTCCTCTTTTTACCCCTCTTGCGGTTCCCCGGGGTCCTTTGACGTATGTGGGCGCGTCCGAAGTTTTCCCAAAAATTGTCGGTAAAGTGTCCAGGCATCAAAGGACCCCAAGAAACGGCAAGAGGGGTAATAAGGAGGGACGCATGGCTCGTCGGAGATTCGACAGTTCGTGCAACTGCCCCTTAAGGGGGTTCAGTTGCACGTTGAATCTGTCATGGCCAAACGTCCTCCCGCTAGTGTGGTGTGGGGAGAGGAGTGCTAGCTCAAGTGACGTCCTCGTCAATTACCCGAGATTCAAAATTACGAGGTTCGTCCTAAAGTGATCCTGGTGTTTCTTTACAAACTAAACTAAACTGTATTATAGCACGAAGAACGGCTGAAAAGATTCGATGCTAGAAACTTTCTCTCCAGGTAAATAAAAGTCCATACAATAATTAAATTTATCATTAAATGCTTCTAGCTATCAACAACAAGTGTCATACATGACAGAATAAGGTGGAAAAGTGGCACAGATTCTTCACATACATTTGCATTCATAAATATTTTTCAAACAGATATTTATTTACCAATAATCAAATTATTACCATGTCAGAACAGGATGTAGTTTTCGGGATGAGGTTTTTGTCGTCAATAAAAATACGTAGGCGAAAAATAAAAATTTTATTATCTGCACGAGCATCTCAAAAAATCATCTTTTAATAAAGCGTTGCCATTGCATTTACAAAAGGTTTGATTCAAAAAAATAAGTTAATTACTACATCAAATAAAGTCCAGAAAAATGTCATTTTGAGCACGTGATTATATGAAATAATAATAAATATGAAATGGTATATTTTTTAAACCATGAATGCGAGACAAAGTTTTTGGGATCGTTTGCAATACCAAAATGACTCATTCAACGAAACAATGAAATTGAATAAAAATATAATTTCATTTGCAGGAACAAGCGGTGTTTGGTCGTTCAGGAAATGTTGTTTTGACATGATACTTTGAAATATGCATAGCAGATTTCCTTTTAAAATGCGTGAATAACTCGTGAAAAGCGTCAGGCTGATATTCCTATTTGTTTTTAATAGCATTTTTATAGCTGTGTTTCCTTCATACAATTTATTTCTCTGCACAGTATTATTCTAAATAATTTTTCTTTAATTTTTAAAAGTTGATAATCTTTGTAAACGGTTCCATTTTATTATCATTTCTTATATAATTGTAAATTCAGTGCATAGTTATTTACATTTTTTTCTTTTGTAAATATTTTGGTATTTAGTAAAATTCCCATTATATTCCCATCAAAACTTTTTAAACAGAATAGTTATCCCCCATGATCTGGGATACCTTCCCTATGATCTGGGCCTCACGAGTTCAAGAACCCGGTTAGGGCATGGTTGTTCTGTGTTCTATCTGTGCCCAGATAGCACATTCTGTAGCATAATATTGTACAATATTGTGCGATAATATAGGATGTTAAACAATATTGCCAGTATTGATCAATATTATACAATATTTGTGTGCAACTTGGGTAAGATGAGTGAATGTGCCCCCTATAAAAAAGAGGCTGTACAAGCGATTGTGATGAGTGAGTAGCAAAAGTTTCTTCTTGGTCCTATTTCGGATTGCTGCCAAAACAAGAGACGCTGATTAGGCTTAAATCTCTGACTACCTCAGCGAGCTTATCTAGGGCAAGTACCATAAGAAACAACAACAGCAACGTTTACCAATCGATTTTACCATTGGGAAGTCGGGTCCAAGATGGTGATTCATAACATTAGCAAGGGAGCAAATAGAAAAAGACTCTAATAGTTATAAAATATGTTTTTATGTGAAGAAATACCTTTTTTTAGGAAAGACTCCTAGATAAATATAAAAAACAAGATCTTATCTAAATATAAAGTTTGATTCAAATCCTTAGAGCCGTTTCAGCGACACATGAAGTAAATACAATTATATATATACAAGAATTGCAATTTTAAAACTATAAGATAATGCTTCCAATTTTTTGATTTATTTCAAAGTCTAGTTTTTCTTTTAATTTTTCATTATATCGCTTGTTTTTTAATTATATTTCACAAATGACGCTCAGAAATATTTGAATTATCAACTGAATGATACTATCGGCCGGAAATTAATGTTTAATTGAATTAATACATTATCTGATTATAAGATATCTAAAACTATTAAAGGACTGGAATATCTTGGTTGGTAGGTGTTGTATTCGCATTCCTTGGAAAGCGAGTTCGAACCCGCCGGCCGAAGGCTCCTTGTGTGTCTGTGTGTGGCGGCTGGCACACGTTAAATTTGCCATGGTCACGAAGTCCGCCATGTCAAGAGTCATATCACTGGGGGTAATTGGTCAGTGGTGATTGTATTCGCTTCCAGATCTAAATTAGGATCTGTGGATGAATGAATGAAATGCATGAATGAAGTCCACCCTGTAAAAAATTTGTGTTACGTATGTGTGAGCTAGAAGTCAGACTTCTACGCTCGGTTCTCAGGTGTTTGTACCCTCAGAAGCTACTGTACCCCTCCTTCCATTGTAAAGCGGAACACGAGATCAACAAAATTATTAAAATAATGTATTTTATTTTGAAAAAAATACCTGTATAAAATAAAATTTTAAAAATCATCTGTTTCTGAATATGAATTAAAATTTCATTACAGTCTTCACTAATATGAAGTACTTCAAGTAACGTAAAAGAGTTTTAAATGTTTTGTATTCAAAATAAAATTATAAATTCTTTCAAAGTGGGAAAATATATTTTTTCCTATGGTTTCTAAAAAATTTGGGGGTAAATCTTTGGTAAAAGCAAAAATCAAATTTAAAAATGGAGAACTGTATATACTTTTCAAAACAAGTAACTCAAATGTAAACAATTATCAAATGGACTGTCTGCGAAAAGAGTTAAAAAATAAAAACTTCACTTAAGCAAATCCCATTTTTTAAAGTTTTGGAGCTTTGAAATAATAATAAAGACAGTTTTAAGTTATCTTTAAAAGAACGGAATGAGTAAACAAGGGTTTTTGAGAAATTTGTTTCGAACTTAAAAAGAAGAAATTGAGAAATGTTTTCTTAAAGAATGCTTCTATACTATAACAAGAAATCTTTTTTCATAAAATGTTTAAAGGTATTATCTGTTTTTAGAAACAAGAAGTTGCGTTAAAGGTCATTTTGATTAAAGTGATGTTGTTTTTATTGTGGAATAGTTTTAAGTAATACCCACCTACGACGACCACGTTATTAATAGCATGCTTTTGATATTATAAACCAACTATGAAGAACTGGTTTTATAATGTCAAATGAAAATATTACTTTTACTTACATATTAAACGATGAATATTCTTATTCTTTGTTTTCACACACATTGATAATATCGATTGACGAAATCTCTCCAATGATTCAAGCTGGGTTTAATTTAGTTATATTAAAGTCCCTCTGTAAAGCAACATTAGAAATATTTGGGGACGGACCTCATAATGTTTAACCTAGGTCAGATAACGAGGACGAAACCTGAAATGGCGCCCCCTCTCTACACCACACCAGGGGGAGGCAATTGCGTGCAATTACTCTCTTCTTTAAGCAGTTATAGTGATAAATTATATTCGAACAGCTGGACGGACAAACTACCTCAGAGCAGATATTACTCAAAATTTGATAGAAATTTGCAAGTTTTGTGGCATACCAGACATTATACACTTACAAGAAAGTAAAAAAGAAAGCTTAAAAGTAATAGTTATGTTATATTAGAACAACCACTTTGGTTTGGTTTATCTATATTAACATCCCGTTCTGAAGTAGAAATATGGTGTCTTGGGGGACGGACCTTGTATCTTTTAACCATGATTAGATGACGAGGATGACATCTGTGATTTTACCCCCTCTCCACACCACACCAACGGGAAGACATTTGACACTTATAGATAAAACTTGCAACAGACTCCTCCTGACAGGACGGTTCTTCTGTGGAATCGGGTCTTGAATTTGAAAACCTACGGCTTAGGAGTCGAGACCTTACCACCAGGCCAAGTTGAAAATGAGAAGTATGTCAATATATCTTTTCTTTAAAAAATTTTTCTCTACTTTAATAAAAAAAAATCTCTTCTTATAAAGAATTCAATGATATTATCTTTTTCTAGAAACAAGATGTTGTGTTAAAGGTCATATAAATTAAATTGATATAGTTTTACTGTCGAATATTTTTTAAGTAATGCCCAACTACGACGACCACGATATTAATAACATGCATTTGATACTATAAACCAACTATGAGGAGCTGGTTTTATTACGCCAAACGAAAATACTGTTTTTACTTGAACATTAAATAATAAATATTTTTATTCTTTGTTTTCACACAAATCGTATCGATTGACGAAATTTCTGCAATGGTTGAAGCTGGATTTAGTTTAGTTATATTAACGTCCCTTTGTAAAGCAACATTAGGGATATTTTGAGATGGACCTCGTAATTTTAAACTGTGGTCAGATGACGAAGAAGACACCTGAGCTGGCAACCTCTTTCCCACGTCACATCAACGGGAGGACGTTTGGCCATGAGAGATTTAGCGTGCAAGGGTAACCACGATATTAATAACATGCATTTAGTACTGTTTACCAACTATGAGGAGCTGATTTGATAACAGGAAAGGAAAATAATATTTATACTCGCGCCATAAATACTGAGTGCTCTGATTCGTTATTACGCATACAGAATGGTGTAATTGATTTGCAAAATCTACCTAATAGTTAAAATTGGTGTCATGCGAAGATTCCGATTTACTATAACTATAGAAAGTGGGAAACTTAGGAGAAGGTACACAATCACTGATGAAACATTTAAATTATTTATATTTTTATCATTAATAATTATTATCGCGTCGAGAACTTTGAAATTAAATAAAAATTTGAATAATTAGAGCTGTGATTGAGATTTGGGGAAAAGCTGGTTTCCTTATTACTTTGATATTTTAGGCTGGCAAATAAAATCAGCGAAATCGGAACAAAGGCGAAGAGTGGAGGAGTTGCTCTCCGGTTTTCCTCATTATATTAAATATATTGGTTTAAATAGTTTGAGAGGGTAAGATTTATTTTTTAAGGAATGGCTATGAAGTAGATTGATTGAATTACAAAATTATAAAATTATTCATGAGAATGGGAATAAATTGGGGATTTTAAATTAACCTTCACAGCTGGTGATATGGGATGTAAAACTCAATAATGGAAAAGTAGTTTTGTGTGAACAACCAGGAATGCAGTTTGATCTATTTAGTAAAAAGTTTTTTTAGAAATTAAATAATTTAATTATTTTTTAGAAATCTCCAAATGCATATAAAAATAAAATAAAGCTACAGTAATTGATCGCAATATCACCTTTGTATACATTAATCCCCATCTAAGAAATCTACATTGTTGGAAAGCTTACACTTGTTGAAATGTTCATTGCTTTCTATTACTTCTAAAGAAAAGTCATTTTGAGCACCACGAGTACGAGAATGGTTTTTATAAGATAGGAAAGAAAGAGGATATTCATATCAAACCAACCGACTTGACCGAAGGTACTCGGATTTAAACCATTAGGGTAAAATGACCGGACCGCCGCAACAGCAACGGGGGGGGACTGTGGTTCAGTCCTAACGGCCATCATCGGCAACGGTACAACCATTCCCGTAGGAAGTACACCCCATCATCGATGGGAGGAGCCTACCCCAGGTATTAGAGTACCCTCCAGATTAGCGATATCCAGCTACAACGCCGAAAGCCTCTCATCCTCCCCCGAGAGTTAAGAGAGAGGATAAGAAAACAGTTTTTTGTTTGTTTGTTTGTTTGATTGTTTCTGCTGGAGGTTTCGCGGTGATATGAGTTTTAATTGTTTTCATTCCATGACTGAACATACATTCCTCAATGCTGGCTATTAAAACACCATTTTCAGTTTCTGAGCATCGTTATGTTTTTTTTTATTACTAATGGCACTTGCCTATGGACAACCCCCTTGCTAATACAGCAGCAGATTTAAGCCGAAAGGAGCGTCTCTTGTTTTGGAAGAAGCGCCAACTAGCGCCAGGAGTTCAACTTAGCTACACACTCATTTGCTTGCACAGTCCCTTTTTACAAGGGGGGGGGTGTCACACATCTCACAGATAGCACACAAAAGAACAACCATGCCCGAAAAGGGACTTGAATCTGGTACTCCCAGAACAAGAGGAAGACGTGCTACTTCTGTACCAGAAAGCCGGCGAGCCTTGTTATGACCAGGATCACCATTTTTTTTAATCTTAAAAGTATGATGGGGTAGCTCAGTTCAATAAATTCTTGAAAAAATTCTAAAACAATATTGTTACGAAAAATTCTCAACTAGAATTCGGGATTTTTTTGGTAGGTGCAGAGTGTGAAGACACAATTAGCAGGCCTCAGTAGAAAACAACAACGACATTTCTTTACACGGAAACACCAACATAATGAAGACGAAAATACAGACGACAGATATTAGATTGAACACAGGACATACACAGCAGCACACCAAAGCAGACAGTAGCTCACAAGTAGAAATCGACAATAGCATACAAAGCAGAATCCAGCAGGAGAAGGGGGCCTCGGAGCTTCACTCTACGGCCTCTCCAAACGTTTGAGCTTCCAACTGATTCCTCGCTTTAGGTGCTGACTCACTACCATATGACTGGCTACTTCACACACTATACATCGCTGCTTACACAGCAGACAACAGGACTCAGCACACAGCAGATCAGCACTCGCTTGAACTACAAACAAAGATGGCACCCCGCCGTTGCTTCGCTATCCTCTCGATTTGTTACTTGTCTTCCACTCCAACTCCGCTTCCGACTCGATTCACTTCACACAGCCGCTTGAGACTGTCGGTCATTTATAGTTCCCTGGAGTCAAGCGAGAACTTTCTGGCCGAGCGCATCTCAGTTTCTATTAGACATATTGTTAAAATTCTCGATGTTTCCAGCATTATGCCTATTGTAGACAAAATTGCCAAATTCATCATCAAGTCGCCAGATAGTCTCCAAATTTGTCGAAACCCTGACATTACAAACGTGATACCCGATCAACATGCAAAACACGCAACAAGGCTGATCGTAAAACAGTCTTTCTTACGATGACACTGTTAGTGCTGGGAAGCAAACAGTGTCATAATATCAACAATGTCATCAGTGCAAACAGTGTAGCAATATTAAAAAGTAATTCAAAAGTAATTAATATTGAAAATACGCAGAGAACACTCAATTATTACTTCAAAATTCAAAAACTATTTTCACATCAAATCTTTTTATAAACTTACATAATCACATTTCTTTAAATTTCAATTTTCCCCTTATTAAAATTTTATTTTTATGCTTTTTGTGCAGTTATCCATAGAATCTCATTTGCCGTTTTCAAACTTAATTTGTTAAATAAAAAAATATAGTTTATTATAAAGTCCTACTTCGAAATTTTTCATTTCTTTTATACATATAAAGAGAATTCTTCAAAACATATCCAGTCACCAGAGTTATTTATAATACTAATGTGTATAAACAACCATTGTGTCTGTAAAATCCATTGCATAAAACTAGTTGTTTTTCTCTCTATTTTTAATAGTTTTCTTTTCCCATGATTTAGTTTTAATTCAATATTTTACATCTAAATTCGAAACTGTTCCTGACAGACTCCTGACAGCAGAATCTAAAAATGACAGTTTTGATCCGCATATTGCTCTTCCCATCCAGGTAAACAGCTGTAAAACTGTCAATGTCACAATGCCTCTCTAATACCGTAAGGCTTTAAGTATTTCGAAGTCGCCTAGAGGTTCTCGCCAAAGTGGATTTGGCCGCACTTTTTCCAGTCATCCGCTTTATGCCTGCAGTTGCTTCCTGTAGAATAATGGCTCTGTCGCAACTAATAAAAGCAGAGTTCGTGTGATTTCAACTTAATACCAGAAGCTGGTACAATATGCAGGTATAGAATATTATGTTCTGTGAATTACTTTTTTTATTTGGTAATGTTTACATGTTGGTATATTGTCTTAAACTGTATTGTGTGATAATCTGCAAGAATAGTAAAAGCTAGCTGAAATATTTTTTCAAAAAATAATCAGAAATTTTATTTTCTTATTAATAGTTTTCAATTACATGACAGCCAAATAACTATACCATTATAAAACTTACAATACAACTTTTTCAGTGAGACCATTTTTTTTTCTAATTTTAATGAATATCGAAAAAAATGTGATCTTTTTGTTCTTATTTCAATTATTCGAACACAAATTTCTAAAATCTAAATTTCAGCACAGACTTTTGCTCAAATTTATCGCATTTACTTAATCATTTTTGTCTCAATAATATTTTACATAAAAGATATTCAATAATTATGCAGCTAAAACTGGCAGTATTGAATGCCACTGCATAAAGCTGATTAAGAGCATCTCAAGGACCACTTAAAAAGAATCCATCAAACAAAAGATGCCACTTGCTGGTAGTGATGCTGATTGGTTTAAAATATTGAATTTCAAAGCTTGATAACCCTATCATTTTCATTCACAGAGAAGTAAAATTTGTTTTATGTTTAAAATGCTAGGATTATATATTGTTATTTATATTAATGTTGCTTAACTCGGTTATTTCCATCGTAGAAACAACGGTTTTACGATCAGATCTATTGGATGGAAATAGGATGCCGGATCAATGGCCTCGATGCTTGGCCACAAGTATGGAAGGGAATTGGGTGACTTTGGCGATAAAATGGATGAATATAAATAAAGCTGAATGTAAAATGAATGAATGGATAATGATTGAATAATCAGAAATTTTGTTGATTGATGCAATAGGAGCTCTAATAAGCTTGATTGTTCGAGAACCTTCTCTACCTTGCTCTGGAAACTATAATAAGCCGGTAGTCCAAACTGTAAACAGACATCCAGAAGTATAGAGTCGATTAGCAAGTGAACGATGAATTAGTTGAATCAGTCCAAAGAAGAGCGGAGTTGTGTAGAACTCTAGTGATTATTGAATCGTGCTGCGCACCGAATCTTGAAGTTTAATATAAAAGTTACATCGAGTCATGTGTGAAATAGCTAGTTATGTAGTAGTAAGTCGGCAGTTGGTTACAGTTAAAACGAAGAGACAGTGGAGCGTAGCAGTAGTTTGAAGAGAATGAAGCGAAATTTAAGTAGATTCCCTCCTCCTGTTGAATTCTGTCTGGCAGCTTTCTATGCTGTGGTTGTTTAATATGGATCAATACTCGTGATATGTTGTTTTTTCTAGGTGTACTGCAATATATTGCTTGTGTGCATCTCGGTTTGTGTATTCCTTGTATACGTATCGGCTTTGTTTTGCAGTTTGTGTATTCTTGTTTACATGTTAATAAATGTCCTAATTTGCCATTCAGGCCAATTGACCGTGTTGTAGCATATATCCACAATAAGCGAACTCATTTACTTTACGGTTTTAGTAGAAGAAATTCAGTAACAATATTTAATATTTGACTGAATTTTATTTCTAACCTACGAGTCGAAGACACTCCGTGTGTGTGGTGACTGGCGCAGGTTAAATCTGTTCTGGTCACAAAGTTCTCCCTATCGAGAGTAATAACACTGGTGGTACTAAAATAGAGGGGATCGTTCTCTGTTCCAGACCTAAATTACGGTCTGTGGATAAATGATTGAAATGCATGAATGAAGATCGTCCCGTAAAAAGGGTTTGTGACGTGTGTCAGCTAGAAGTCAGACTTCTACTCTCGGGTTCTCAGGGGTCCATACCCTCAGAAGCTCTCCCCCACACACCGATAATGGTATGTTCTTCCTTCGGGGAGGGTTGTACCTTGACCGGTGACGGCCATTAGGATTGAACCACAGTTCCCGCACTTTGGTGTTGCGGTGGTCCGGTCATTCAATGTCGATGGTTAATCCGTGTGCCTTCGTGGCGGGTCGGAGAGTCTGTTACTCCCTGAAGTTACTTCATATCTTCTTAAATTGTAAAGCGGAACATGAGAACAACACTAACACCAACTGAATTTTATTTATATGATCAAAATATACTATGAAAATTTAATTTATGTTATTTTTGCAACGCCACATTTATCGATACAAACAATTTTAAAATATAATTCTTCATTTCATTCTAAACATTTTTCAATTAGTTATGCTGCATATTAATTGCCTAAAACATTCCGTTTATAAGTCCCACTCTGTGCAAATCCCTATTTCTATTTTTTTCTGTATCAAAGCAAAGTTTTTTTACGTCTATTGCCTTTCAAATACCATTTGAGCACTTCACTTTTTATCTCAAAATACACTTTCTGGACATCGTATTTTTAGTGCCTTCCTCAACCCTTCCGTCGAAACTGCTTGTGACAGTTTTTCAGAGTGGAAAGTGCCAAAATGACAGCTCCCATCCAGTTATTGTTTTTTAACGTTCAGGTAAACGACCCTAAAACTGTCACGGTCATGCCGAATTTCGAATCTATCGGACACCGCGGGGGATAACTGCTTTCAAACAGCTTGAGAATTCCAGAGTAAATGGATTTTGGGACGACTTTCCTGTACTCATTTTTATCCTTACCGCTTCAATTGAGAATCGTTACGCCCTGTCTGAAGTAATAAAACTATGATTTGGAAGAGATTTCTCTGTTTAGTTCCTTTAGTTTGTTCATTATAAATGATTCAACGGATACAGTTTTAAAAAAAATGAATTTCAGTACTCTTTGTTGTATATTATTATAGTTTTTTTTCGATGTTACAGTTATTTTAAAATATTCTTTTTCGTTTAGATATCATATATTTTTTTTTAATTTTACAGTTATTCTAGAATTTTTTTTTAAACTTTTTGGTATTTTAATTTTTTTAATGTTACAGTTATTTTAGAAATGTTTTTAACATTTTTGGTATTTTATTTTTTTAAACGTTATAGTTATTCAAGAATATATAAAAATAAATATTTATATATATATATATATATATATATATATATATAATCATTTA
>JAOUZG010002851.1:14322625-14338513 GCA_026289955.1 Argiope argentata
GTGTGTGTGTGTGTGTGTGTGTGTGTGTGTGTGTGTGTGTGTGTGTGCGTATGTGTGAGTGTGCGCGTGTGTGTGAATGTGTGCGTGTGAGTGTGTGTGTACGTGTGCGCGTGTGTGTGAGTGTGTGCGTGTATGTGTGTGAGAGAGAGAGGGTGTTAGTGTGTGTGTGTGTGAGAGAGAGAGAGAGAGTAATATGTAAATGTGTAGGGGTCTCTCTCTCTCTGTCTGTGTACGTGTGTGTAGGTGTCTCTCTATCTCTATCTGAGTATGTACGTGTGTGTGTGAGAGAGTCTTTCTCTTTGTGTGTACCTGCGTACGTGTGAGTCCCTCTCTGTCTCTTCCTGAGTATTCGTGCGTGCGTGTGTGTAAGTATGCATATGTGTGTGTTGGGGCTGCTCAAGGCATCCATTAGATCTAGATTTACAAGCAAGTGCTTAATAGTTTAGTTTAATATTTTAATTAATCAAACATTCAGAGAGAATTTGATTTTTAACTTCAAGGATGCTATTGCATAAAAATTATTGATATATCTTTTTAAATTTCCAAGGAAAATCTTTTTTTAACCCAAATTTAATCTTTTTGCAATTTATTTCTGTTTCGATATTTTTTTTAAATATTTATTTGATTTCAATTACGAGTTAACAGCTGTGAAAAAAACTCAAACTCTTTTCATTGTTTTATGTAATTTTTAATCCCATAATTTTTTTCGTTGTCGAAGCTAAAGCAGAAATATCATGAATGTTGATTATTTGAGCAGTTTTGGCGAAAGCTTTATAAGCCAGATAACATCGACAGTGCACAAGTAATTATTTCTGCATTGTGTTCATGTTACTTGGCTACAAACCAGGATGTTGCAAATTCGATCTTAGAGCAATCCACTTCATCCATACGTTTAACAATTAATGATAAAGTAAAGTCCCACTAAGGTAAAAGACAAAGACAATTAGAAAACATATTTCTCGAACTATAATATTTTCAACGACACAATGATATCATGGTATTCAACTCCATTATGGAAGTTCACACTTAGAATAAACAGATAAGGTTTGACGCTATTAAAATATCCTATTTTTCTATAACATGACTAATATGTATTATCACTTGATGCTTAAGATTAATTTGTTCAAGGAATCATAAAGGTCCCTATATATTCATAAGCAAACGGCGTTCCTAAAATAAGTTAGGGTTGTTTTTTTTTTGAGATTTTTAGCATTTTTCTAAGTTCACGTACAATTATCTGTCAGTGATTTAAGCCCAGTGAACGTCTCTTGATTTTACAATGGCGCCATCTAGGGCCAAGAATATGACTTATGCATCGCTTCTAATACCCCTTTTTACAGAGAGGGAGGACGAATTCATACACCTCACAGATAGACACAGAAGAAGAACCATGCTAAAATCGGAACTCGATCCCGGGACGGTAAGATTTGAACAAAGCGCTACATCTATACAGGACGCTTTTTTTAATGTTTTAAAACAGTAGCAATTGCTGTTTAGAGAATATGTCAATTCTATTGGTGAAATAATAGTTCATTTTTAAACTGTCAGAAGTTGACAAATGCTGGCATTTGGGAAAAGACTATAATTGTCTTAAAGAGTTGAATTCATTGTTGTTGATAATTGTAATGCAAAAGCCCATGTCTACATTTTTATAGTTCATTAAGTCCAGATTAGTAAACTGTTTTTGATGTAAAATAGTTCCCCTGCATCTGTAATTAAAAATGTTGATAGTCATAAATAAACGATAGGGACATCCTCCATGTGAGAAAATAAAAAGCATTTACTATGCATTACAATGAATCTAAATTAAACAATTAGAGTCGCCTTGCATAGGAGAAAAAAATGCTTTCACCATTTCATTTCCATAATAATAAAACTAAATGTAAAATAAACAATTAGAAGCCTACTGCGTATGTGAAAATAAAATGCATTTGCTATCTCTCTATGCATTATAATGAAACCATACGTAAAATAAACGATTTGAGGCAACTTGCATATGAGAAAACAATAAAACATTAACCATCTCACTATGCATTACAATGAATCTAAATGTAAAATAAACAATTAGAGGCACCTTACATTGGAGAAAATAAAATGCATTCATCATCTCACTATGTATTACAATAGGACTATCTGTAAGAACTATATGTAAAATGAACAATTAGTGGCAACCCGCATATGAGAAAATAAAAAAACTATTCACCATCTCACTATGCATTACAATGAATGTAAATGTAAAATAAACGATTAAATCTATTCTGCATATGAGCGATAAAAAGGCTTCACCATTTCAGTATGCATTATAAAGAAACTAAATGTAAAATAAACAATTAAAGGCGCCTGCAAAAGAGAAAATAAAATGCATTCCCCATTTTACTATGCAACATGAGACTAAATGTAAAGTAAACAATTAGAGGCACACTGCATATGAGAAAATAAAATGATTCTTCCGTTTTTATTATGCATCATAATAAAACTATACGTAAATTAAACGATTAGGGAAACCACCATATGAGAAAATAAAAAACATTCATCATCTCACTATGTCTTACAATGAAGCTAAATGTAAAAAAAAACAATTAGAAGCACCTTACACTGGAGAAAAGAAAATGCATACACCATTTCACTATGCATTATAATGAAACTGAATGTAAAATAAACAATTAGTAGCACACTGCGTATTAGAAAATGAGTCCTCCATTTTATTATGCATCATAATGAAACTATATGTAAATTAAACGATTAGGTCCAACCTCCATATGAGAAAATAAAAAACATTCATCATCTCACTATGCGTTATAATGAATCTAAATGTAAAATAAACAATTAAAACCCCTCTGCATATAAGAATAAAATTGCTTCACCATTTCGCTACGCATTATAAAGAAACTAAATGTAAAATAAACAATTAAAGGCTCTTGCAAAGGAGAAAATAAAGTGTATTCCCCATTTTACTATGCAACATAATGAGACCAAATATAAAGTAAACAATTAGAGGCACACTGCATATGAGAAAATAAAATTATTCTTCCGTTTTTATTATGCATCATAATGAAACTATACGTAAATTAAACGATTAGGGAAACCCCCATATGAGAAAATAAATAAAAAACATTCATCATCTCACTATGCCTTACAATGAATCTAAATGTAAAAAAAAAAAAAACAATTAAATCCACTCTGCATATAAGAAAAAAATGATTCACCATTTCACTATGCATTATAAAGAAACTAAATGTAAAATAAGCAATTAAAGACATACTATTACAACATTATATGTAAAATCGAAATAAATCGAAATCGAAAGCAGTCGCTATCTTTTGAAAGTTAATTTAAAAGTGGCAAAAAAGCTCAATAAATAGAAAATGCAAGTTCCGCATAGAGAGCGACCAGTCAGATAAAATTGAAAATCGCACAGTTATCTCAGAAATGTTTTGATAACATTTCAGATATCTAGAAACCCTATCACTTGCGCTTGACTGCAAAAATGCATTGTGGTTTTTTATGTCACAAATGAAATGTTTTCGTTGTAAGGTTCTCAAATTTTACATCACAATGTTTCCTCGTGAAGTCCTATTTTTATGCATCGGCCTACTGCTCTTTTGTTGTGCGGACGCCCAACGAATATTTGGTTGCAAAGATTTCTGCGAAACGAAAGTGAAAAGTTGCCGGGATGTCAGTTCCTGTGAAAATGGTTCGATAATTAAAAATGCAACCGAATGTGGATGCTGCGATGTTTGTGTCATTTGGTTGAGTGAGTATTTTTGCTTATTTCATAAGTAAACCATTTACTTTCCAAACTTAAATATGTCCTTTCCTTTTCTTTCATAATAGCTTATTATTCATTTCATTCGCATAATCTAATCACTTTCTTTGATTTATGGGGGGGGTCATACGTTTTGGTTTAGAAGAAAAAAAAATTGTATTGTATACGGACCTCTATCCCAAATATACATGAATAATATTGTATCATTATTTATTCATTTGTTTTTATACTATTTTTGCTCCTAATTTTGCCAACAATAAAGTACAACAAAAAATTAATGTATGCATTATTGTTGCCATAATTAAGGTAAATTTTCAAGAATGTTGCCCTAATTAAGAGTAAATTTTGAAGAATTTTGCAATGACTAAGAGTAAAATTTCAAGAATGTTGCCATAATTAAGAGTAAATTTTCAAGAGTGTTGCCCTAATTAAGAGTAAATTTTCAAGAATTTTGCTATAATTAAGAGTAAATTTTGAAGAATAATAAAGATACATGAATCAATTGTAATACAATATCATTCATTAATACTTTGGAATAGATATCCTAGACCCCTTTAAGTGTTTAATATTAAATGCAAATATACATTTAATGTCTACATTATTGTTGCCATAATTAAGAGTAAATTTTAAAAAAATCTATATAAAAATACAAGAATCAAGTATAATACAATATTATTCATTAGTACTTTGAGGTAGATATCCGAGACTATATTAACTTTTTAAATATTTGTCACAAATATGCTTTTAATGTTTGCATTATTGTTGCCATAATTAAGAGTAAATTTTCAAGAATGTTGCCATGATTAAGAATAAATTTTAAAAAATAATAAGGATACATGATTCAAGTATAATACAATATCTTTCATTAATACTGTGGGATAAATATCCTAGACCCCTTTAACTTTTTAATATTAAATGCAAATATACATTTAATGTCTGCATTATTGTTGCCATAATTAAGAGTAATTTTTTTTTAAATCTACATAAAAATACAAGAATCAAGTATGATACAAATCATTCATTAGTACTATAAAGTAGATTTCCGAAACCTCTAACTTTTTTAATATTTAATACAATTATGCTTTTAATGTCTGCATTATTGTTGCCATAATTAAATTTTCAAGAATGTTGCCATAATTAAGAATTTTTAAGAATGTTGCCATAAATAAGAGTTTTCAAGAATGTTGCCATAACTGAGAGTAAATTTTAAAGAATAATAAAGATACATGAATCAAATATAATACAATATCTTTCATTAATACTTTGGGAGAGATATCCTAGACCTCTTTAATTTTTTAACATTAGATACAAATATGCTTTTAATGTCTGCATTATTGTTGCCACAATTAAAAGTGAATTTCAATTTCAGAGGAAAAACACCAAAATTTCGATTAATTTTTAATTAAAAATTGATTTTTTTTTCTTATTGAATATGTTCTATTCAGAAAAGAATACACGCCAAATTTTGTAGGTATTTGTCAAGCGGTCTATTCTGCAAAGTATTTAGAATGATTTTAGTATCATGCAATGTATTTTTCAGATATTCCATGACAGTTAAATTGTCGTTCTATGACAGTCCAAGACTTGAAATAGTCTCCAGTTATTTACAGATAGTATCCAGTAAATAGACTTTAAAAATTAGCATCAAGAAAAATAGATAGTATAACAGCTAATATCCAATGTTTTAAAGACATTATCTAGCAAACAAAATTACAAATAGTTTCCAGTAATTTTCGGATAGTTTCCAGCAGATAGAGAGTATTATAAATGGAATCCGCTAATTTATATAAAGTATTATCCAGATAGATAGTATTACAAAATGTATTCATTTATTTACAGATCGTATCCAGTAAGTAGACAATACTACAAATAATATCCAGCAAATAATTACCATAGCTAGTATCCAGTAGTTTATAGATAGTAACCACTAAGTATTTGCAGGATATTATTTGTAATATTACAAATAGTATCTGGCAAATCGGCGGTTCTACAGCTAGTATCCAGTAACTTATACATAGTAATCAGAGGAATGACACTATTACAAATAATATTCATTAATCTGCAGATAATATCAGTGGATAGACAGTGTATCATTTTATATAGTTGTGTTTGTTCAGCAATCTATAAAGTATGCATTATATGCTGTAGGATATTGATCCGGCTCTAGTATGATCCTTTTTTTTTTCTTATTCGAAGAGGAAGGAGATAAGTGTGACACCCAAGGGGTTGCTCCCATTCCGAGGCAAGCATGTGGCCCAAGGTTGATGTGTGACAAACAAGAAAAGAAGTGTGTGCCAGGTAAAAGAATTATTTTTCACATACTTCAATCCCTCTGGGAAGCATCTTCTCGAACCTTGAATAACTTTAAAAACAGTGATTCACACAATTTCTAGATATGTCCTATACAAAGAACTTATTTCCCTTTTGCCCAAATCCCCCAGGGTGGGGGGCACCTCGAAATGGCGATGACTTGCTTCCGCCATGGTGGTTGGATCTCGCCAACTTGGCGGGTACACTAATCGGTGGGGGTAGCTTCTCTCATCGATGACAGAAAGTACAGGTAAATGTAAGGATACATGTATGCTGTTTTTATAATGGCTTATTTGCAGTGAAAAAAAATCAAATGAACAGTAATTGAAAGGGATCTAACAGAATTTAAAATATATAAATTTGGGGAAATCAAAATAAAGCTATTATTTTTAACGTATATTATTTTTGTTTTTTCTTATTTTGAATTTTTTTGGGATTTATGATAATTTTTTATCTACAATAGATAAAAAAAATTAAGGCTTGGTTCATATCGTAGTTCTGCTTGTAGTATAAGCAGTTTAGTAAATTTTAACAAGCTGAAACAATATAACATTTATTTTACTGTCGTTTACAAGAGAGATAGTTATAGTGTTTGAATAAAATAAATAAAGAAAATAAATTAAATTAAGAAAAATAAAGAATAAAGAAAATTAACAAATAAAGAAAATTAAGCGAATAAAAAAATTAAATTAAAAAAGTAAATTTAAAATATTGTTAAAAATTAATATTATTTTCCTACAAAATATAAATACAAGAATTTAATAATTCAATTACAGGATCAAAATATTTTTAATGTCGCTATAAAGATAAAGTTAAAAATTTTAAACATAAGATATTTCATTCGAATATGCAGATATTGTAATTTAAATGGAAGTACAAAATAAAAGACTTTAAAAAACTATTACTTTAACCGGATACTCTGACCACCACTAAGGAAATAGAATAAATCTATCTGACCGGATCGCTGAGACAGCAACAATGGCAGGAACTATGGTTTAATTCTACGGGTCATCACCGGCCAAGGTACAATCCTTCCCATGGTAAACATGTCTCATCATTGATGAAAACAAATCGACCCCCATCCATCCGGTAGCGAGAACAAATCACCATATATTCATCGGTGTCAGTAAAAAAAAACTGTAAAAGAAATCTCAAATTCCATCGAGAGATGGCAGTCCCTCAGACTATTTTCTACTTTGTCTATTTAATAGACTAAGTTTAATTATACTCATTTACAAATTCCACCAAAATTGAGAGAAACTTCAAGTTTTGAGTTTGAATTACATGTTCCACCCATTTAGCTCATTTCATTTTTATATCGTAGTGTTCTCTTATGTATATAGAATTGATCAGTATTGCTGCATTGTTTGTTGTTCAATTTCTGGTTGTGTTAGAACAGTTTTCTCGAATATTGATTCCTTAATTTTTATTAATGAATTAAAAACTATCTTTCTCTCCAAATATCTTCATTTTCCCACCGCCAAATAAGTAGCAAATTCAGTTTGTTTTCCCCCACGTTAATAAGGTTAGGTTTAACATGTTTTCGGCCGATTATTTCAAACGATTCTGCTTATTTTCTTAATGTTTGATGCATTTAAAATTAAACATTGATAATCTATAGATTTTTCATATTCATTTTGAAGTACTTTCGAATTCAAATAAAACAGAATGAAGAAAATTAAAACTTTCTAATTTGTATTGCGTTACCCCAACTAGTGAAGAAAATGCACGCACTTGCGTTACCTCAATAGGCGTTGAAAATTCAACACCAGTTGAGAATGTTCTGATTTATTTTTAATGGATTCAAACTTGATTTTTGTTTTGGTTGGTATAATTTTTAGATCAATTATTTATATCAATTGTCATTATTTATAAAAAGTAACTAAAATAAAAAAAATTCTTTGTTGATCTGAGTAGGAATTGACTTTAATTTTTTTTATATTACTTGTTTTTATTTGTGTTTGCTAGTACGTTATAACTCACTTAGAGAGCAAAAAAAAATCTGAAATCACTAAAATTATTCACTGTGCAAGTCTTCGCGTGTTTCGATGCGTAGAACAGTGTCAAGATGAATGTTTTAATACTCATACATAATTTACAAATATTTGGAGAGCATATGGAAAGTATAAAACCTGAGTATTAGTTTAAATTTCGAGGTTAAATTTATCTATTTGTTTGTCAATTATGATAATTTCTCAATGTTTATTTCATACATGAGATAGGAAAAAATACATTATAATAAGTTAGACTCGGGTGCTTTTTTTATTAATATTTGAAAATAAAATACCAGAAATTATTTCGTAAACTGCTTTATTTTGTACATTTTTAGTGAAAACCCAATGCATGGCTGACAAGGCTAAGCACGACAACAAAATCTTTTTAGAAGATTTGCCCTCAACAAATGAACCGGAATGCGATGATTTCGGTTACTACAAATCTATGGTGTGCTTTCCTGATATATTGTAAGTTACGATTTTGTTTTAAAGATTCTCTTGTGCTTACCTGATATATTGTAAGTCACAATTACTAGATATATTGTAAACCATAATACCTGATATATTGCTAGTCACAATTACCTGATATATCATAAATCATTATACCTGATATATCATAAATCTTTATACCAGATATATTGTTAGTCAAAATTACCTGACATTTTATAAGTCACAATTACCTTATTTATTAAAGTCATAATACCTGATATATTGTTAGTCACGATTACCTGATATATTATAAGACATAATACATGATTAATCTTAAATTAAAATTAGATTATTAATTGTGAGTAACAATTACCTGATATATTTTTAGTCACGATTACCTGATATATTATAAGACATAATGCATGATTTATCTTAAATTAAAATTAGATTATGTATTTTAGTCACAATTACCTGATATATAATTAGTCACAATTACCTGATGTATGGTTAGTCAAAATTTTCTTTTAAAGATTCTCTTTTTTTGTTTAATTTAAAATCAAAACACCAAAATTTTTTTCTGTTCTTTAAGACAATAAATATTAAAATCATAAAAAACGTAATAAAAGTTTGCTTGAAAAATAATACAAAATACCCATTTCAATCTATAATTAATTTTTAAACTGTTAGAGATAAGCATAGGATTCTAGTTGAAAAAAATGCTTTAAATAATATGACGAATTTTATTTTATGACCTTATCAATAAATTCACTGCTGAGAAAAAAAATTACGAAATCTAAATCTGTAGTCATACTTAACCCCGATCCAATTAGACATATTTAGTTAACTATTATGTTGACATTCTGATATAGGGGAGTGCGTCTTCCCCGTCCCGGGTTCGAGTCCCGGTTCGGACATGGTTGCTCGTATGTGTTCTATCTGTAAGGTGTGTGAATGTGCTCCCTTGTAAAAAGGGGCCGTGCAAGTGAATGTGATGAATGAGTAGCAAAAGTCATACTCTTGACCCTAGTTGGCGCTACTACAAAACAAGAGACGCTGATTATGTTTAAATCGTTGTTTACCTCAGCGAATTTCTCCACGGCAAGTGCCATAAGAAGCAACAACAACAGTTAATTATTATTTCTTGTTGTGCCTACATTTTGAGCAAATAAAGTTTCTCATTCTTCAAATCAAAAACTGACAGAGTTATGAATATTTAAATCCCATTTAAGTCAATCAACGACTATCTCGAACAAAAACCATCCATTGTTTGGTTGATTCTTTTATTGGAAATTAAATGATCAAAATTTGTCGAAATTAGTCACATTCAGAAAATCCATAATGTGGTCAGTTTCAATCATGAGCTAGAATCAGCCACTAGTTGGCTAACAGAAAACATCTGAGCATAAACAAACAAGAAGAGCGAGCACGAGCCTGGAGAGATGCGCTACCTCTGAATAGTAGAACTAGATGTTCGATACTGACCTTTGAAATAATGTATACTTTTGTGAGTTAGCTGTCACTGAATAATAGCCATAGTTCTGATAGCGTAATCATACCTGTCCTGATTAACAGTAATTATTATTTACTTGCACTGAGTCCCCACTCATCCAAAACCCGAATATTCTTTTGAGATGGATCAAAGCCCATGTTGGTCATAGGGGTAAGTCATAGTCATAGAACACTCTCCGACCCGCCACGAAGGCACGCGGATTAACCAACAGCCCTGAATGACCGGACTGCCGCAACAGCAATTAGCGGGAACTGTGGTTGAGTCCTAATGGCCGTCGCCGACCACGGTACAACCCTCCCAGAAGGAAATACGTCCCGTCATCGATTGGAAGAATAGTGGTTGGCTTGATGGGGCGCATATCCCCAGAAGGGGCTTATCCCCGTTCATGTAAACTGCTTAGCTGCATAGCGTAGTCTACAGTTCGTGGTTCTCTGCGATGGGCATCTGGCTTTGTAGGACAGGAGAAACGGTATATATAGTGCTACGTTGTCAGAGGGGTAGGTGAGGTGGCGAGTGCCAGGGCTCATTCTTATCGGTTATTATCCTGGAGGGGGTGTGGGGTATCCTCCTTAGGAGTTAAGTTTAAGAACTAGTTTAGTGGGCTATGTTTGCAGTTGACTAAGTTAATTTGAGCATTTATTGCAATTAAAACTAAAATAAGATATTATGTATTTAGATTAGAATTTTTTCTGGGTCTTCGGGATTTAAGATTATGTTGATATTTAGGTATATTTTTGACCACAGAGTTTTCGTTTGATTCCATATTTTTAAAGAAGTTTTCAGCTAATTTTTTGATGTGGTTTAGAAGAGTAGGGTATTTTAATGCCTCGTTCATTAGTGCACTTGGCATATACCAATGCATTTTACATATATTTCGTATTATTCTATTTTGGAGCTTTTCAAGAACAGGTATATTTGAAATCGGAGCTTACCCCTACACAGGGCAAGCATAAGTTCAGCCAACCCCCCACCTATTTGTGTACCCACCGGGTTGGTAAGATCCAACCACCATACCGGAAGCATCTCATCCCCATTTACGAGGTGCTCCCCCAAGGGGAATTGGTCATAGGGGTATTGAAGAAGCTGATATTCTAGCAAAAGCAGCCATTTTTGATGATATATCGATGGGCGCTCCTAAACCCTGGTATAATCTTAAACAGCATCTTCATAAATATTTATAATAAAATTGCATATTCTTTAGGATAGTGAAAACACTGGTCTTTTTGCATATAAAGTCTTCAAAACAGATAATTTGCAACCCCTCTCCTAGACTTGTGGTGAAATTTTGTTTGTCACTGGATATGGTCCATTCCCTTTTCTTCACCATTTCCATTTATCAGAAGGGGGCTACTGCTCTTGTGGAGAAGTCGGCAATCCCGTCCACTTTGTGGCATCCTACCCTTTTACTCTTTCATGCCACCTCCGAAAACCTTCTTCTTCGCTAGAAAATCTTTGGTATAAAAGAGTCCTTAATCATTCATCTTACAAAAAAATAATCATATAAACATGATTAGAATCTTAATTTATCATGGAGAACTGTTACGGTTAGATTAACCTTATTAATTTTTAGGGTATCATTTAATACACATCGCAATTTATTCATAATAAATACTTTAAACCCCTCAAGCTATTAATTTTTTACTCCTTTATATTTTGTCCATACTGTACATTATCATGTTCATTCAGCCATTTTTGCTGTATTCCAAATCTTCTTCATTCTATTTTTATCATCTATTGTTATGTGTTTGTATTTTGTCATTTGTTTGTTTCAAATTGATTGCTGTGCAATTTTTTTAATAAAGTTCTACTACATCTATACCGAACCGGAAAAGTCCATACAATCCCTAGAAACGGAAGAGTGTTAAGTGTATGTGTTTGTGCTGTCCTCCCTTAACTTGCCGTCCTTGTTCTTAAAAACTTTTTGATTTATTTCAGTTATATTAACATCACATTTTTAAAGACATACCAGAGCTGTTTTGGGACGGGCCTCGTAATTGTGAGCAGCTAACTGATGATGAGGACGACACCTGATTTGGCCTTTCCCTCACCAAACTTCCCGATACGTCAACGGGAGGATAATAAACTTTTTGGAGGCTAACCAAGTGTATTTATTGTCGCCAACCACAAGAGAGTAGCAAAGAAAGATAACACATAAAAGAGTGGAACTTTTTTATGTTTAAAATATTAGTGGGCAAAAAAAAACTTCATTAACTACAAAAAATTACAAGAAAAAGTTTTAAAAATTAAAATAGACAAAGAATTTTTTATTGAACATTTAAAAATCCCCGCGCGCCCCTAAGTATCACATGGGGCTTACACAATTAGGGCAACATAGTATCTTTCATAAAGACATCACATTCAGAACAGCTACTCACGCATCACATTCGCTTGCACAGCCCCTTTTTACAAGGGGAAGGCACATCTCACAGATAGAACAATAATGTACGAACCAGAACTCAAACCCAGGTCGCCCAGATTATGGTGAAGACGCGCTTCTCCTGTATTAGGACATCGGCCAGAGGAAGAATTGAAAATCTTTTCAAAATTACATTTATTTCTCTCGTACAACACAAAATATAATATTCTACTTCATTTAGTAATTCTTCCCATTTGAAAGCATATACCTATCTAATGAGGTAAAAATCAGCTATTATGCCATGATTAGCGTAGACAACTGATATAATGGGAATCCAAAGCCTTTTCCTGATTACAAAATTTAGTTCACGAAGGTATTATACTCGGATAAGCGTGTTTCTGAAAATTATGATAATCATAATAGAGTTTGTAATAAAATGGATTATTTTCGAAGATTCCACTATCTTCCCATCTTTGTAAATCTGAAAATGTCATCTTGTTCTCTCCTTATGTTACCCAATATTTACAAAGGAACAATAGATATTATCACAACAACTTAGAATGTTTCAAAATCGTGAATTAATGTGGTATTTCGAATTTCATGGTACTCGCATTTCTTTTGAGAAATTAGGGGAAGTAAAATAAGGACATCGAAGAATTCATTTTGTGATCCAATCCTTTCAAACCACAAGATAGCAAACTTTTCGTATAGGAAATAACGAAGTTCAGAAATTTAGTAATGCCAAATAATCATATCTAGAGAACTAAGTTCATTCTAGCGTTCAATTCGCAACTTTGTCCCATCATTACCGCTATTTCCTTACAAAACTTCTGACTCCTTGGTTACATTTATGAATAGATTTTCCTGGCTATTATACTATTTTACTGTTTTTAACGACTATTTTGTGCCAACGCATTATACTCATGAACAATTATATAATAGAATACCTTATATATAGAATTATAGAATACCCATTATATTCTTTAATATTTATCTTTCAACTGAGGTTTTTAAGTTTCATTTCAAGCATCACTCTTAGCGAAATATTTCCATAAAGCATCCAGTCAAAACTCTATACTAACTATTTTAAATGTGAAAGTTTAGATGAAGGTATGGATGATGTTAGTCAAGCCTGCCAGAACAGTTGTACAAAATTGGATAAAACTTATCACAGAGATAGATTATAGTCTAGAATAGGACATAGACTAATATTTATAATTTTTTTTAATTAATTAAAATGCTATTGCTAACTTTTCATAAATTAAAAACTAACTTCCCTGCCAAAAATCTTCATTTTCTCACTGCCAAATGAGTAAGACCAGATTGTTTGTTTTTTTCCAAGCCAATAAGATTAGGCTTGGCATGTTTTCGACCGATTATTTCACACGATTCTGTTTATTTTCTTAGTGTTTGATGTATTTAAAATTAAACAGCCTTAATTGCCCTATCTTTCGGATTCATTTTGAAATACTTTTAAATTAAAATAAGATATAATACAGGAAATAAAAAATTTTGTCTCTGTTGCGTTACCTTAACTGGCGTAGAAAAATCACGAATTTGGGCCATCCCAACTGCCGTTGAAAATTCAGTCATGTGCAGTGTGTTCTGATTATTCGACACCTGTATTTTCATTAGATACTGGCTTGATTTTGTTTTAGACAAACTAATCAAAAATAAAAGTTCAGCTGTATTTCTATCTATTTTTTTAAATATTGGGATTCGCTTGGTAAATAACACAAAATTTTCTTCTTTTTTTATATTTTGAAACACTAAAACAGATATAAAATAATTCTAAATGAATGAATTAATTATTTTCTAGTTCAGGAACTGCAAAACACATTGAGAAATTATTATACTAAATTTGAACAAAAAGAATTCCATCAGATTTTAATTGATGAGATTTTCCGTAAGAAAATTCAATCAATAATTAGAATTTGAGAAAATAACATCTAAAGAACTTTTAAATAGCATTGAAAAGTATTTAAATGCAAATATAAAAAATAGTGTATCTTCTTAAAAAATAATGAAAAACAAAACCTTGACGGTTTTATAAAAAAACTTGATGAAACAGCAAAAATTATAGTTTTTTTGAATTGAATAATTTTGTTAAAAATCGACTTTTTAATGCAGTCATCCCCCTCTTTAAATGTTAATATTTTTATAAATGTGTTGATAAAATTATTCTAATTGAATTTCATAAACGATTTTTAAATGGAAGTATGTTAAAGTGGAATTTCTCACAAAAATCTTACTTTTAGCATTTCTAAAGTTTCATCTTTTTCTATCAAGTTTTTCCATTTATTTTATCACAAAATAAATAATTTTGTTGTTGTTTTTGCACAAAACACATGTACTCTTTCATAGAAAAAATATCAAAATGCTACAATCCTACGAAAAAGAAGATCAATGCAGTTTCATGCATTCAAAACAAGCACACTTTAATAAACGAGATTTTATGTAGAGTGGTATGTTAGAGTGGAATTTTTCACAAAAATCTTACTTTTAGCATTTCTGAAGTGTCATCTTTTTTCTATCAAGATTTTCAATTTAATTTATCACAAAATAAATACCTGCGTTTTTGTTGCGTTTTTTTCTTTCATAAAACACACGTACTCTTTGATAGAAAAAAAAGGTCAAAATGCGACAATCCTACGAAAAAGATCAATTCAGTTTCATGCATTCAAAACAATCACACTTTAATAAACGAGATCTTATGTAGAGTGGTAAGTTAGAGTGGAATTTTTCACAAGAATCTTACTTTTAGCGTTTCTGAAATTTCATCTTTTTCTATCAATATTTTCAATTTATTTGATATCAAAATAAGTATCTGTGTTTTTATTGTGTGTGTACTTTTTCACGAAACACATGCGCTCTTTGATAGAAAAAAAGATCAAAATACTACATTTCTACGAAAAAGAAGATCAATGCAATTTCATGCATTCAAAATAAGCACACTTTAATAAACGAGATCTTATGTAGAGTGGAAATAGGTAGAGTGGTAAGTTAGAGTTGAATTTTTCACAAAAATCTTAATTTTAGCGTTTATAAAGTTTCATCTTTTTCTATCTTTTCAATTTAATTTATCTCAAAATAAGTATATGTGCTTTTGTTGTTGTTTTTCGCAAAACAAGGAATTTTTTGATAGAAAAAAGATCAAAAGGGTTCAATCTTTCAAAAAAGAAGATCAATGCAGTTTCATGCATTCCAAACTAGTACCCTTTAATAAACGACATCTTATGTAGAGTGGAAATATGAACAGTGGCACATTAGAGTGGAGTCTCACAAAAATCTTACTTTTAGCGTTTTAAAGTTTCCACTTTTTCTATCAAGATTTTCAATTTATTTTATCTCAAAATAAGTTTCTGTTGTTTTTTTCGCGAAGCACATGTACTTTTTGATAGAAAAAAAAGATCAAAATGCTACAATTTTATGAAAAAGTAGAACAATGTAGTTTCATGCATTCAAAACAAGCACACTTTAATAAACGAGATCTTATGTAGAGTGGAAATATGTGGAGTGGTAT
>JAOUZG010002851.1:14355733-14478027 GCA_026289955.1 Argiope argentata
ATATATATATATAATAGAGGAATAGAGACGGAGAGAGAAGTCTCGTGATTGTTTCAAACCAGTTTAAATTATTATTATTAAATTTAATGACTTAAATTAATTAAGATAAATAATGATTTAAAAATAATAATGTTCTCTCAGATAACTCTAAATTTTAGATTGAAGATTGCATTTTCTTTTTATCATTATCATTTTCTAAAATACCAAAATATTTTGCCAGACATTATTTCTCCAACCTTACACTCCAAATACAGATAGCATTTCAGCTATATTAACGTCCCGTTTAAAAGCAATACACAAGGGCTATTTTGGGACAGAATTCGTATTTGTAAACAGCGATTAGATAAAGAGGATGGCATCCGAGTTGGCACACTCTCATTAAACTCCCATGCCACACAAGGGGGAGGACATCGCAGCTAGCAAGAAAGATAGAACTTCTGGGGAAATTACATGATTGGAGAGTTGTGGCCCTATCCGAGTCAAATAAACTGATCCGTTTGATATGCACATCACTATCAAATTTTATATCTTGTGCAACCTTTTTGTTTCAATTTTATATCTTTGTAATTTTTTTTTTAATTCTACTCTATTTCTTTCTTAAAAATTTGAAATACCTTGAAAGCTTATTTCAGATTCCTTGAGCGGTGAAATAGAAATTTTAGAATAATTTTAAAAGATAATATGATTAATTAAGTAAAGTTAAGAAGGAAAATGGTTATTCCGGTTCCATCGATTAAGTCCATTGTTAATTATAGCGACGATAAATAGTGATCATGACGGCAATTTGAAGAAATCAGTTTCGAAGAAATTTCAAGTACATAAAGATAAAAAAAATTAATTATTACTTATAAATTTAATTTACCTTAGTAACATAAAACCTCTATTAAAAATAAGGGGTTGTGAATGTGATTTTGCATTCGGAGCAAATTGAGTATGATTGCAATATTTGAGTTAAAGCAATGAAATTTGATATTAACATTCATTGGAGGGTAAAAATGTGCATTTCAAATGTTTTTCTTTTCTTTCTTTTTTTCAAATTTTTATTACAATTTTAAGTGAAAAGAAATCAGAGTAGATTTTAGCAACTCATAGACATCAAAACTGATGGACTCAAAAGCTGATTTTGATATAAACTAAAAGTCTAAAAGAAAAATATTACTTTTTAATGCTGCCAATTTTACTGCTTTCCAATTTTTTTTCTTTAATTTTGAAAAAATAGTTTAATATCGTCTATTTTTTTAATAATGAATATCTTTACAGCAAATAAATTTGTTAAATTTGTTAAATTTAAAATTGTTTTAATTGTTTCATCAAATATTTAATCATGCGATTTCCTTTTTTACCGCAGTTTACAAGTCAAATTGGGCCGAGATAGCCTGGTTGATAGTGTGTGTGTGTGTGTGTGTGTGTGTGTGTGTGTGTGTGTGTGTGTGCGTGCGTGCGTGCGTGCGTGCGTGCGTGCGTGCGTGCGTGCGTGCGTGTGTGTGTGTGTGTGTGTGTGTGTGTGTGTGTGTGTGGCTGGCGCACGTTAAATCGACCGTGGTCACAAAGCCCTAAATATCGAAAGTAATACCATCAGGCCTAGAAAATTCACGCATTTTCCATTGTCTCAATTGGCGTAGAAAATTCAACACTAGTATAATTCTTTGATCAATTATTTATAGTAATTGTAATTATTAGGCCGGGATAGCTATTTGGTAGGGCATTGGATTCGTATCCTTTTGAATGCGAGTTCGAACCCGTCGGCCGAAGACTTTCCGAGTGTGTGTGGCTGGAGCTCGTTAAATCTGTCGTGGTTACAAGGTCTCCGTGTAGAGTTATAAATTGGATCAGAGTTGTTCGGGCTCTGTTCAAGATCTAAATTAATATCTGTGGATGAATGAATGAAATGCATGAATGAAGGCCGCTCCGTGAAATGGGTTTGTGACGTGTGTGAGCTAGAAGTCATTCTGCCCTCGCGTGCTCAGGGGTCCATACTCTCAGAAGCTAGTACACTACACCTTCCGTTGTAAAGCGGAACAGGAAAACAACAACAAGTGGAATCAGAAACCGAAATTAAATTACCGCTAAAAATAGCAATTTACTACTCAGATCACTTAGACACTCATCACTTGATGGTACCATGATGTCGATATGTCAATGACTCGGTTAGGAAGGTTCGTGCATACAATAAACAGAATAGATATAAGACTATTAAAATAATAAGGCTTTAAAGTCTGCACATTTTGATAATCAAAAATATTTGATGAACAGCATGTACAAAAGCATTTCACTGAAACAAAATGCAAGCAATAACCCAATGAATCAATTAGTTATCTACCAAAGGTGATTAATTTCATGTAAATTCTAAGATTCATATAAATGGACTGCAGTAAGTGCACAAAGACTTTTCTAAATTCGACTTTTAAAAAAAAACTATTACTGGAGTTTCCAAAATCTAAAAATATAGTAACCTTACTACTATTTTTTTGCAGTTGCTTTTGTGTGGATACAGAAGGAATTCCTTTCGAAGGATACAAAGTGCCCCGAAATTCGAAAGAAGCTGAAGAAATGGACTGCAGTAAGTGCACAAAGTTGAAAATATATTATATCGGTTCTTTTCCATTGGCTGAACACTGAAAATTCATCGGAAGCACAGTCACATAGTACTGTAAATCACACATTATTTAAACACTTTCGATAGAAAATTGTAATATATTAAAATACAGTGTGTTCGCAATTAAACGACCCTACTTTTAAGTTGTCTACAGGCGAAACTAGTATTCAGAAAGCTATGAAATTTTGAATAGAACTTAGTGAAAGTATGGAAAATTGTTTGAGGGAATAAAAAAATAGTTCAAAATTTTGGCACCAGGGGCAGTTCTTCAAATGAATTACACGTTTAGCATATTTTTGACAAATTTAATTACAACAAAACATGTTCAATATGATAACCATCATTTTCCGCTATCGTCTGGAATTTTAAGATAGCATATTCCACAGTTGACCGTTGCGTGTTCTGGGAAATAGTGAGAACATGCTGTGAGATACTGTTTTCTAAATCAGGTCAAGTTTTTGGATTATCATGACTTACCAGATGTTTTAAATGTACCCAAAGCCAAAAATCACATGGATTTAGGTCTAGAGACCCGGAGGGGGGGAGGATCACAGATCACGAAAGTGAAGGCTGATGACAGGTTCTTCAGTAAAATGATTATGAAGAAGGGCCTTTTCACAACGGCTAATGAGTGGAGGAGATACATATAACATGAAAATTGCGCTCGGAAGGCATTGCCGTCCTTGCAAATCAAGGACACTTTTATTCTAAAATTAATGATGCACATAGCTGTCCGGTGATCGAGCATGCTACCGGATCTCCCTCACTTAATTCCTCGATGTTTATCAAAAATATGCTAACTGTGTAATTCATTTTAAAAACTGCCCCTGGTGGGAAAGTTTTGAACTTTTATTTTATTCACTCAAACACAATCAATTCCCATCCCTTCATTATATCCTATACAAAATTTCATAATTTTCTGAGCAATAGTTCAGCCTGTAGACAACTTTGAAATAGGGTCGTTTAATTATGGACACTCTATAATCCAAATTGCAAAAAGAAAATTGAAGCACATTAAAATACATCTAGTTTGGAGATAGAAATTTGCAGTACATAAGTTATAAACACAAAATTTTGTGGGCTAATGTACCTGATAGAAAAAATGTTTTCCCAGTCAAAATTCATACATGCAGACAATGACTGTCCAAATAATGGAAAAGTACTCTTAGCTTATAGTATTCATAAAACATAATTTGTATATTTCACTTTCTGTTCTTTTCCAGGATGTGTAAGAGACAAATTCCTCATCCGTCAAGAAAAGGAGAAAAACAATAATATGAAACATTTTGAGATATACAAATGTGCTCCAAACGGAAATTACAAACCACAAGAATTTATTTGATGAAGCATTACAAAACCATGATGATCATGAATATTTCATTGCTTCAATGAACAGAAAAATCAGACATACCTGAAATGTAAAGGGGTGTTTTTTTTTTTTTTTCAGGATAAAAAAGATGATGCCATATAAGTTGAAGAAATGTATCAATACTTTTAATAATGTTTTCTAACCTACTCCATGCACAATAATTGCTTTTAAGACCAACTATTTTACCATGTGCAAGCTTTTAAAACTGTTTCCATTGAAATAAATTCTTTATAGAAGGGAAATATTTTTTATCAGCTGTCCCACTCCATTACCATCTAAAAATGACTAACTTTAAACATAGGAAATAACATATAAGCAAAATGCCCTCATTAACCCCAGCCCAATTACAAATTTCTGAACTATTCTTGATATATATATCAACATATATTTACTGCTGGAAAAACGATTTAAGGGAAATAAAAAATTTTTTGTGTGTGTGTTGTGTTAGTTAACATATGTACTAATGATGTTATGAAATCATTGATCTACTCCATCCATATTTGCTAAAATATTCTTGATATTAATAGTATAAAAAATATTTCTATTCACTGTTTAGATTCAAAAATATGTTATACATGTACAATTTTGATAAAAAATGGCACTAATTAAAATTCGTACATCTATTTGGGAGTATTAAAACTCTGAATTCCTATATACATGAAAATGGCCGAACCAAGTTGAGTCACCCCTCAGCTTGAATTGGTTCAAAATTTGATATTCATTTACAATTCTGCAGCTAAATTACACATATAACTTCAATCTTCATCAACATAACTTTTTCGAACAAATATGTTCATAAGCCTACAGAAAGGACTTGGTTTATTATTATTATTTTATTTTATTTCAAATCTAATACAGATATGCATCTTTATGCAAAGAATATCATATTTAGTTATCTCTTTTCTTCTTTGAGTAGAATGCTTACTAGCATACATAGGATTCCCACTTGTAATACAGAATAAGATTCAAGATTTTTCACAGATCTTTTCCAGAAAACTTACGAGTCATAAATTAAATGTATTCAAATCATAAACTTAAATACAATATTTTCACATTTGATAATAATATTATTTATTTATTTAGTGCTTCTAAATACTTAGTAATGAGCATTAGAAGTACTTGTAATGAACATGTCTAACTAAATAATTTAAAGTGGATTTTGAGATCATGATGTAAACCCCCTTTAATTTTATGGCTACTGCTAAATAATAATTTCACTTTTCATTCGCATATTCATAATGCCAAATCATATATGTTTCCTTTTCAAAAATTGAATTGCCTTTTGCTCCTCAAAAACAACAAATGTACACTTAAGTACTTTTTTTTAATTAAAAAAGTATTTAATTAAATAGTACTTTTATTTTTTTTAAAGTACTTAAAAGAAAATAAATAAGTAAATGAGTAAATAAGTTTATTTTTAAGTACTTTTTTGAGTCTCTCAGTTGTGAAAATAAAATTCACAGAAATTAAAAGCACTATGAGAACTTTGAGGCAGATATTATCTCAAAAATTTACGCAGCACAAGAAAGTCTAAAATGTGGAGATTTGACAAAATTTGCAGATCACATATTTTGACAGATACAATACAGAGTTATTAAAAACAACTGCATTAATTAAAAATTATTATTGCTATAATCATTATAGATATATTATAGCCAATCAATTATTATTATAAATTTTCCTTCAACAAGAGAAAGGAAAGATGGAAATCACTATAGAAGGAAGCTTTATGTTTTGTTTGTGAACATAATTGCTCTATTCAATTTCAGTTAAGCATACAGTTAATATTTATGCAATAATTTATTTTTCATAAGAATTATTCTACCTTTAGTTCTTTGACTGCTGTATACAATAAGCAAAGTTTCTGGATGTAAGTATAGAATGGCTATGAATATGCCCCACTAAGTGTAGTGTAAAATGATCTTTTTCAGAAAACTGATAAGTCATAAATTAAAAGTGGCATATTCATAGCCATTCAATACACTAAGTGTAGTGTAAAATGATCTACTACATAAATATTGTTGTAAAAACACATCGTCCAAATATTAAGCATACACTATAACTCTATGCACAAGAACTCAACCCGATTTGTTCCATTTAGCAAAAACCTAGTTCACTTGGATTTTTTCAGGTGTATAACTGAAGTCTGGTTAAGATAATTAAGATAATTTGCATCCAGACACTCATATGGAAAGAATTATCCCATTCTGTTTTCATACATAAATAAAATAAAATAAAATTTAAAAAAATCCTCTATATTTTGAGGCACTGAAATTTTCACATTAACTGGGCTCATAAAGCTTCTCTATATATAGTATTTAGAAGTGCCATTTTTATCATTACTTAAAGAAAGCTATAGACTTTTGAAATACATGCATTTTGAATAACTTTGGATATTTTCTTCAAATACTCTGTATTTGAAAAAAAAAGTTTCCATTTGAAGAATGAAATATTAGTCATAATCATGCTAATTATAAGCCTCTAATATACATAAGTGCTATTGTTTGTTGTGTGCATTACTTTTAAACTTTGTGTGTGGATGTATGTAAAAATGTAACTCTTCAAACACTAGCAATCAGTAAATTTCATTTCATAAGCTCTTGTTCAAAAAATTATAACAAATTCTCAATCTGCTTAAGAGAAATTATATGAATTAAATAGCTAATCCCCAAGATGATCTTATAATAAATAAAAATCTTACATTCAAAAAAATAAGAAGAAACTATGAATCGATCAAAAACTTTATTGAAGTAGGAATTACTCTGTTTAATTTTACAAGTCAACAGTAAAGAAAATATATCATACAAAAAGAAAAGAAAGTAGGTTTCTTTCTTTTTTGACAGCTAAAGGAAGATCCAATTTGTGGCTTGAAACCACTCTAAATTAAATACAGCAAAGGACTAAGATTAGCAAAATTGAGATAAGTTAAATGACAAAATCTCATTTGACAATTATGACTCATGAGTTGCAAAAGAAATTAAGCGATCCATATGTAGATGATATAAATAGGCTTATCTATATATAATCTTCCAAAAATAGCTCTGCTACAATATTTGCAAAAGAAAAATTTCCTTTACAATCTTTGTAAAAATTCTAAAAGTCGTGTTGATTGTGTCTAGGGTGAGCAGTCTATTTGTACTACATCTGATATATCTTCATTAGGTTTGAAGCCGAAATGTAGAACATTGCCTTTTCTGTAACCCCATGCCATATGCTCAGTAGTAAAATGAACACCTATGTCGCCACTGTTGCTCACACATATTGCACCTCCATAGCCTTGAACTCTGTTTTTCATGTATTCCAAACCAGCAACAACTGCATCGTGAGCAGACATACCTAAAAATTAAAAAAGAAAAATTATATTTAGATTACAGGTTAAAGGAGAATTTTTTTTAAAAAAAAAACTTATAATAAGAATATTTTGTTAAAAACAATAACATGCTTTTCCAAGTTTCTTTTAAACTGAATTTCATATTGTAGCATTTCTTGTGTTAAAACTTGTGCAATCAGTAGCACATTGAGCTTCTGTTGTGCAATTGTAAACCATATATCCATAGTTCCAATCCCACTACAAATGAGATGCACAAACACTCGTTTTGTAATGATTTTCCCACATCTCTTTCATCGAAATTATTATTATTAACTGTAATTATTGTTGCTAACTATAACTGTATCACTAGAAAGTTCCAGATGCTTCTTCTACAGTCTGTAATAAGATTCAAGCCAATTTATAAGCACAGTCTCAAATTAAAATTAAAGAAATGTGTTTTACTTCCAGCTTAACTTACAAACTTTTCGAACTAACATCATCTATGCAACATGCACAGAAATAAAAAAATACATACACAAACACCAACAGAAAAACATTTTACAGTTAAAAGTTAATGCATTTGATCATCTATCATTTAAAACTTTATATTAAATTATATTCTACATAAATTGATAAGTAATAAAATATAAATATACTATATATTTAAGTAAATATGAATAATATTGAATGAAAGCAAACATTAAGATTTATTATTGATAATTAATGTGATGGGAATGCCACAGTAATCAATTTTGATATTTTATAATTAATAATTTCAAATGTAAATCATGTAAAGTCAGGTTTATCAACATTTATAATATTAATACTTATTGTATACTAGCCTGTAAAAAAGACTGTACAAAAAAAAACAGAAGAGTTTAATTAGATAATAATCATCAATGTTTCTATAAATGAACCGATAAAATAATTTAATATAACCATCATCTACAATCTTTCAAATGCATTGGTAATCAATTGCATCGTAAAGAATTCTTAAATAGTTTAAACTATCAGAGTACCCAACTTAAAAATTAATCTTGAAGACAGACACTACTGCTATGTTAAGCTGACTTTTAAATGCCAAACAATTTAATAATTGGAGCAAAAATAGTTATTCTGTACATCTCTATGATAACCATTGCTCATTATTCATTGTGGAAATAATATTGTTATATCATAAACTAATCTTATTGCATCAGATTAATCAAATATCTCTTAAAAGACCAGAAAATAGTTCTTATTGTAACAATAATTATCAAAGACAAAAGTTTATAATTGTAACCATAATTATTAATGACAAGAGCTATTATCGTAAGTAACCATAATTATCAATACAAAAGTTTAAAGCATTAAATTGTATTTGCCACATGATGTATTTAATAAAATAAAAATTTTAAGTACCTTTTCAATACATTAAATCCAATACAATTTTTATTTCAGTTACAGAAAACAAAACAAAACATTTAAGAGGATCAGATTCCATCATCGAATTATAAATAAGTAATGTAAATTGACAAATTTTGAAAATTTCTTAAATATACTTACATATACTTACACATAATTCTAAAGAAAAAAAAACACAAATTGATATTTATCATACTTTTATAAAACCACAAAGTATAAAAAAGGTTATGCTATTCAAAGCTCTTGAGAACATTAAATTACATTGAGGAGAAATAAGAAAAAAAATATCAGCAATCGCAAATTTTAAGTTATCATGCGAGGACATTATTATTTTTCAAGTCGTTATTTGTCTTAATTAATTGAAGTTATCAATACAAAAGTTTAAAGCATTGAATTGTATTTGCCACATGATGTATTTAATAAAATAAAATGTTAAGTACCTTTTCAATACATTAAATCCATTACAATTTTTATATCAGTTACAGAAACCAAAACAAAACATTTAAGAGTATCAGATTCCATTATTAAATTATAAATAAGTTGCACAAAACTGCATATTAATAAACTGTCTTTCTAGTTTACATATATACTTTTTTGTGGAATTCCAACAAGAAAAAAAATAACATATTTTAAGTGGAAAAGTAATAATTATACAAAAATTTGGATTGAGTTTATGGGTATTTAAATATCATGGAGATAACTTTTTCCTTCAAATAAATATAAATATAATAAAATAAATATTATCAAAATATAATCATGATCACTAAAAAATTAGCTGTTGGCCAGGAATGTCATTTGACATCCTTTGATATCTGAATGTAATTGAAGATATATAAGTCTAATAACACTGTTACAGTTTCTTTTTCAAACTAAACAAGTTTACTTTACAATATAAATACATGGAGCTTTTAATTCGGTATTTGAAGAATTAGAAAGACTATTCTCTCCATATTCTATGGAATATCCCAAATATGATTTCTATGTAGTTGTGATATGTCGCAAAATGCAAAGTACTCAATGAAATAGCATGTTAAAATCATTAATCATTTATTTGTCAAAATTTTTAATGACAACTCTCTCCAGACTCTAGAGTATAAGATCAATCCAAATATGATTTCTATGTAGTTGTGACATGTTAAAAAATGCAAGATGGTTTATGAGATTGCATATATTATAAATTAATTGTTCAAATTTTTTAAAAATTCTAAGTACAACAAAATTGATAAGACATACCTTGTTGCATAAGACCAGTGATATGGCGAGACAAACAAACCCTCATGATTGCTTCACCATGCCCAGTAGTTGATACAGCACCAACAAAATCATCAGCAAAACCTCCAGCTCCCACAACAGGAGTATCCCCCACTCTCCCAGCAAGCTGTGCAGTTATACCACCTGTTGAAGTAGCACAAGCAACATGCCCAGCAGAATCAATAGCCACAGCACCTACTGTGTCATGATCACTAAAAAGAAAAAGTTCATAAATTTACTGCCAATAAATTCTATTTATTTTTCATGGATATACATAAATAAAGTTCTACTGTCATTAAAATATAAATTCATGAATAATAGGTCAATAATATATCTAAGCAATAAAATTAAATAAGCTAAATAAAATTAATCAGGATTTAATTATAACTTATTTAGAAAGTAATCCTATTTGGCCATTAAATTAGAAAATGTCTTTATAAAAAAAGGTTATTTTCAAAAACAATGTATATTAACACACATTTCAAAAGGAAACGATGAAACTGACAAAATTAAATAGTTAATATACACTGAAGTGACTAAAGTCATGGGATGACTGTTAATATTGTGTCGGTCCTCCTTTTGCCAAGTGAAGTGCAACAACTCGACGTGTCATGGAGTCCACAAGTCGTTGGAAATCCTCTGCAGGAATATTGAGCCATGATGTCTGTATAGACGTCCATAATTGTAAAAGTGTGGATGGTGCAGGAGTTTGGGCACGAACGGACCTTTGATGATGTCCCATAAATGCTCGATGGGATTCATATCAGGTGATCTAGGTGGCCAGATCATGCGCTGGAATTGTCCGGAATGTTCTTCAAACAAATCGCGAACAGTTCTGACCCGGTGACATGGCGTATTGTCATCCAGAAAAATCCCATCGTTGTGTGGGCACGTGAAGTCCATGAATGGCTGCAAGTGATCTGCAAGCAGCTGAACATAACCATTACAGGCAATGATCGGTTCAGTTGCACCAGAGGTCTGAGTCCATGCCATGTAAAAACAGCCCACACCATTATGCAGCCACCACCAGCTTGAACAGTGCCTTGCTGATAGTTTGGGTCCAAGGCTTCGTGGGGTCTGCGCTACACTCGAACTCTACCATCAGCTCGTAACAAATGAAATCGTGACTCATCTGACCACGCCACGGTTTTCTACTGGTCTAGGCACCAGTCGATATGTTCACGAGCCCAGGAGAGTCGCTTCAGGCGATGTCGTGCTGTCAGTAAAGGCACTCGAGTCGGTCTTCTGCTGTCATAGCCCAAGGAAGACAAATTTCGCCGCACAGCCCTATCGGACACGTCCCTCGTACGTCCCACACTGATTCCTGCAGTTATTTGACGAAGTGTTGCGTGTCTATTAACATTGACCATTCTACACAGACGTCGCGGTCTCGGTCGTTAAGTGCAGGTGATCGCCCACTGCGCTGTCCATGATGGGATGGGATGCCTGAAATTTCATACTCTCGGCACACTCTTGATACTGTGGATCTCGGAATGTTGAATTCACTAACGATATACGCAATGGAATGACCCATGCGTCTAGCTCTAACTAACATTCCACGTTCAAAGTCTGTTAATTCTCGTCGTGCCGCCATAAATCACAAAATACCTGTTCACATGAATAACTTGAACACAAATGAAAGCTCTGGAAAACGAACTGCGCATTTATACTTTTTCGCTGCGATACTACTGCCATCTGTATATTTGCATATTGCTATCCCATGACTTTTGTCACTTCAGTGTATAATGAATTGAAAGAATAATAACAATGAATATAACATTTAATCATATAGCATATGCTGCCTTCATTACTTCACTTTATTTGATTATAATGAATTTAAAAAATAACGAAATGTACTGAAAGCCAAAATAAATTTTAATGAAAAATATACACTTCATACATCCATGTCAAATATATTATGTCACACTGCTTAAAAAAATCAATGCCTGGAGTTCAACTTGCATACAGTATTATATTAAAATGATACTATAGGAGTATAATAATATTTATATATTCATGAAAATATACAGTTTTGCTTTCAATAACTGTCCATACATAAAATGCATAGTCAAATATAAGCCTTAAAAAATTAAAATCAACATCTCTACTTAAAACTTAAAATGAAATTTCAATTCATTTTTTGCATTATTTCTGATTAATCATGTCAAAGTCATACATCCAGATAAGCCAAAAGAAGAAGAAAAAATTAAAAGCCATGAAAAACTCACATTTTGATAGAAAAAAAATATCCTTATAAAAAAATAAAGTTCAGTTTTCCAAAAGAATCTTCTATTATGCAAATTAATGTTATAAAAAATGAAAAACAAATACAAGAACTAGGATTCAAGTTCTTAAAATTCTAGGTACCAAAACAGGTAATATACAAATAAAGAGATATTCATCAAAAGTATTCTTTTAATATGTATCAAATAATTTTTTCATCAATATCAATATTACATAAAAGTATTAATCCCAGAAATTTTTTGTTGGAATCTGGTCCGTCTCCTGTAATTTCATCAGATTACACAGCTTCTAACAAACAAATCTGCCAATGCAACATTAGTGTTGCTGATAAGGAAAAGTTATTTCAAATTTGCTGCCCATAAAAAAAGTCACTAAGAATAAAATTAAGCAAATTACTAGTCTTCCAATTTTGTAAGCCAAATACACATAATTTTGTCTTTTAAAATTTTTAATCTTTTCTTTTACTAAAGGGAAATTAACTATGGAAAACTTCAAGTTCCTACAATTGTTTAATTTTAAAGCAATATTTTCCTGTTTTCTTGGACAAAACATAAAAAAATTATTGTAATCATAAAAAAAAACCTTTACGGGGAGGGGGAGGTCCTAGGAATTCAGACTATCTTGAGTTGAAAAACATGTTTTTGGCATTATGAATGTCTACAACACAATCACTTTGCACAAGATAGATGAAAGTTGGCATCTGGACCAAATTTATAAATATTTATCAATATTTGCTACTTTAACCAGTCTCCTATTCATATAAAAATCACACATGAAAATCCCATGAATTCTAATAAAAATTTGCATGACAGGTCAATACAATAATAAATAACTCCATTAAAATCTAATACAAATCCTTAAAGCATCTTAAAATTTAATACAGAACTTCAAAAAATTCTTAGAATATACTTACACATAATTCTAAAGAAAAAAAAACAAATTGATATTAATCATACTTTTATAAAACCATAAAGTATAAAAATAGTTATGCTATTCAAACCTCTTGAGAAAATTAGCTTACATTAAGGAGAAATAAGAAAAAGTTATGAAGAAAAAAAAATATCAGCAATTTCAAATTTTAAGTTATCATGTGAGAACATTATTATTTTTTAAGTTGTTATTTGTCTTAATTAATTAAAGTCATCAACCAGTTTAAACCGGTTTGAAAAAATCATGAGACAGTTTTATAGATCTCTATCCCTCTATTATATATATATATTATATATATATATAAATATATAAATATATATATATATATATATATATAATTTTTTAAGCTTCCATTTTCAATTCTTTTAGATTGAAAACACAGTTTTGGAACTTAATTAATTTTGAGATGAAATAACAGCTACAATGTCAAAACTCTCTATCAACCTTTTAAAAATATATCAGTTGTCAAAGATGCAAACATAATAATCAAGCAATACTAGTAAAAGCAGATCAAACTTTTTAAAATGCATCTGCTTTCAAAAAGTAATAAATAATAATAATGCAATTCTCGTAAAAGCAGGTAAAAAAAATCTATGTCATTAAAAGATGTTGATGAATATTGCTATTATTGCTTTAATTATTACCTATGCAATTTTGAGCAATTATTCGTATCCTTCAAATGTTGAAAACTCCATAATGAAAACAATATCATGTTCTCAATGATAATAAAAGCATATACATACAAAACTTTGTTTGTTCTTACTTTAAGGACATGGAGGAAGTCACAACATTCATAAAAGTTTTGTATTGATGAAGCCTATCTTGAGCATAATTAGTAACAAGCTGCTGGGGTTGAATGAGAGGCATGCCCACAGTTTGAGCAAACTGGTGTGCACCTGAGCCAATAAGAAGGACATGATCGCTCTGAAACATCAAAAACATTGCTCATAAAAATATATTAATCAAACAACATCCATAAAATTAGTAATCTTCAGGTCTTCAAATAGTGAATATAATTAAGGCTTCAACTGGATTCATTTCATACAAAAAAGAGCAAACAGGGGAAAGTAAATTAAAATCAGGATACACGGGAAAACATAAACAAGTAATATTTTTTTAATGTAAATTAATTTCTACTTAGGTCAACAAAGAAATTTTTTATCTTAGTTACTTTTTATAAAATAATGACAATTAATATAAATATTGCATACATATAGCCAAATCACAATTTTAAGTACAAAAGTGAAGACAAATTTCCTTTCAATATTCAATTTTCCTTCTTGAGATGTAGCTCAGTCTTAAGGTTAGGTAGAAGTAACCAACAATTGATGATGAAGATTTTAAAGAGAGAAATCAGAATTGAACTTAAATCTTAAAATTCCTTCATTCTAATCACTAAAAGCTACAACTTCTAATTCACTCTCAAAAATCATTTGGATTAAATGTATACTTGAAGCAAAATTTGTCAAAAATGAATAAAAAATTATTGATTTTTATAAGAGTTGACCTTCCATTCCTCACCTTTATATGAAAAATACTAAATTCCTTGCCATTTTACTGATTGAGCTACTGCCTATTGATTTCAATTGCCATTACAAACTGCTAAAACTCTATTTAAAGTATTAAAATTTAATTTAATTAATGAATTAATATTTGAAAAACTATATTAACATCAAGTGCCATCTACTACAAGTTTTAAAAAAATGTATTTGAACTTGAGTGGATGAATAAATCAAAAAAGTATTAATGATTGAAAATTTAAACAAGACATATATAGAGAGAGTGTGAACTAATCGTAAAAACAGAAAAAAATACTTATGTTATAACAATTAATGCCAAATATGTTTAATATAATAAATGGAGATGTCAGATTAATGTTTAGTCTAAAATACATTATGTCTTACCTATTAAAAGTAGCCAATTATAGAATTTGCTGGGATATCTGATTTTTTTCCTCTTCCTAATTAACATCTTTTTTTTTCAAAATTTTTTTATTTACGTTTGTAGCTTTATATTTTTAGAATTTCAAATCCAAAATATTCTAAAGATGTCAGAAATTTATTTTTAAAAAAATACATTCACTTTAAAAACTACTATATCAGATCTTAAAAATAGTAAATAAAGATAATTTAATGCTTGCAGGAGTAAAATAAAAAATCCTTAGGATATTTAAATATCACACTTGAAGCTCTGAAAATAAAAGTATAATTTTTAAAATATACATTAAGACATGGGCCTAAAACTTTAAAAAAAAATTTGTAAAATAGTTAAATGAACCAAACATAGCACAAAAAAAGTATAATCAATTAATAAAAAGAGTAATCTAATACAAAATGTACCTAAAATATTACTAACTTAGAATCATGAGAAAAAAGAAAATTAATTGACCTCAAGAATGATAAAAGTTGATAGTGAAAATGCTGAAATTTCAGCTAAAGTAGATTACATCTAAACTATCCATTTGGTAGGCTTTTAAACACATCTTAAAATTCTTCTTCCCCAAAAGATCAAGGCTAATATTCAATTTTTTATTATTATTTATTTAGATAAAGATGAATAATCCAACTTTTGCTAAACATTTCTCATTGAATTTAAAATTATATATAATAAGCATAACTCCAAATCATGCATTTATAATTTTTTTATAATAAAGTCTTGTAATATAAAATAATATTTTCAATAATGTTAGTAATATTAAGAAGCCTAAAACCTATAAAAAATTTAAGTTAATTAAAAATATTTAGACAAAATAAAACACTTAGACGAGAAACACAAAGTAAAATTGCTTTCTGAACTTGTGAAATTCATCACAGAACAACTCAAGAAGAATGGAATCTTATAATTGTTTTTATCAGAACTTATTTTAACTTTTTCTAACTCATGACTCCTCATTACAATGAAAAAATATCTCAACAATACTATTCTAACAAGAACTTTTGCTTCAATCCCCAAGTTCAAATATAAGTTAAAAAAGAAAACATTAGTTAAAGGCAGCTAACGGAAATTATTTAAGAAATTTAATATAAAGTCTTTAATATCATCAATAATTGCAAATAATTTTTTAGGCCTTTTTTGTTAAATTTTAAACATATAGATAAATTTAAAAGAAAAAGAGCCTAAGTGTGTTTTCTAATACACAGTTTTAAATTTATATCACTTATAAATATCTCGGTACAAATAACTTATATAAAATGATTTATAAAATTCCATTGAAATACTTTATATCAAAACAGATGCTTAAGAGGTTTTAAAGAAAACAATTCTTTTAATACATGTAAATCGGAAGAAAAAAATACAAAACCTGTTCCATCACTTTTCTAGAAAGTGAAACAGGACTTGCAACTTCAGTAACTGCAGCAACTGCACCTGCTCTCATTCGTGTTCCTTCCATAATGATTGCATCCATTTCAACTTCTCCATTGATTGTAAGAGATGATCCAAATCCTGTTAAATTTTAAATACGCTCAGTTAATTTCATCTTCCAACTTACAGTTTTAGTTAATATTTCAAAAATATATATCAGTGTTTTTCCCTTAGCCAGGTGCAAATGTTGCCAATCGTGAACTAAATGCAAGCCAAGTTGCCAAATGAAGCAAATGACAAAACAGTTAATGGAATTTTGCATTACTTATTGATTTTTCAGACAAATTTTATTTGGCATAATTCTACATTATTTAGCAATTTTTTGCTTGCTCCCAAATAACAGAAAAGTGCTATAATCTCTTCCACTTGGTAATAATGATCATTTAGATTTGATAATGTTTTTTTTAAAAAAACTTAAGGATCAATTAAAAGATGTATTCTTAGTAGAAATGATAGCGTAATTTGCATTTATAAAAATGTAGAATGAAACTTTGAAAAAATATATAAAAACAAAAAATTTAATACATGGTACATTTTGGATTTAAAAAAATTCAAAATATCATTTGCACTATCTTTTAGGATTAATGAAAGAGATGTAGGATCTTTAACGAAAAGTTATGTAGATTATGTGATTAAAAATTAATGTATCAAAGCTTTCAATTAACCACATTTCAAAATTTAAACATTTATTCAAAACTGAAATGTCAACATGCCTACTGCTATAAGTAGTCTGAATATACTAACACATTACAGGGCCTCCATGCCAGAAATAAGCATTATAATTTAGCAAATACTATTTTCTGAATATATTTATTTAATTTTCTGGTACTTTTCCGTTAGGCAGGAAGCAGCAAAAAATACCCAAAGAAATTTGGCAGGATTCTACATTAATTGGCGATTTTTTGATTTAAAATCACTGTAAGCAATTTGGCAGAATTCCACAATATTTGGCGATTTTTCGCTGTTGTGCAGCTAAAGCAAAAATACCGATTTTCCACATTATTAAAGGATTATTTAGTAATCAATCATTAATAAATATTACTATAATTAAAAAGTATTTTTAAATATTTTTCTAATAAATTATTTCAATTTTTTTCCTAATAAAATAAATTTTAAAATTTCATGAACGTAGTATTATAATTGGCAACATTTTATTTCTTACAATAAAATGAATTAGCTCAGTAAATGTCCATATAATTTATATTCAAATTTCTTTTAGACAAATGCATTTGTTTATTCTAATAGAAATAAATCATATTGGAAAACTTTGACTATTTTGCATTTGCAAGTAATATTTCTTAGTTTGAAATCATGCTGTGTTTGACAAATACAGCACGATGCAGATGCAATATATTTTTTCATTCTAAAAGTACAATATTCATTGTTTAAAAAAATCAAAATCCATTCACTCATTCTGATAAGAGCTAAATATCTTCAGAAACAGAAGATTAATTGGTTTGAAAGAAGGTAGCCTCATATCAGTTCATAAGTACACTTTCAAATATCTAGCCAAATGTGGTGGAAGGACAGGTAGGCTAACAAAAAAGTCAGATAAGCCAGAGTTCAACAAACTCATTTCTTTGCCAACAGATATCAGAAAATAAGAGATTAAAATAAAATCTGCTATGCATATTTCAATGTATCATGTCAGAACATCATTTCTTGAACAGTCAAGCACCATGTGCTCGTGCAAAATTAAATTATATTTTTATTCAATTTAATTGTTTCATTGAATTTGTAACTTTAAAATTGAAAATGATCAAAAAACTTTGTCTTGCATTTATTGTTTTAAAAAATATCACATTTCCTATTTATTTCTTTTCATATAATCACATGCTCAAAATGATATTTTTCTAGGTCTTATTTGCTGTAGTAATTAACTTTTTTAAAAAATCAGAGCTTTTGTAAATGCAATGGCAACATGTTATTAAAAGCTGATTTTTTTAAGATGCTGGTGCAGGTTATAAAATTTTTATTTTTCGCCTACAGAATAAGATTTTTACAGATTTTTATTCATGCAAAAAACTTTATCCCAAAAACAACATCATGCTCTGACATGATAACAAAGTTATTATAACAAAACTCACAGCCATAATACATATTTTTCACTTCTTATTGATTACAAAGGCCTAAATTTATCTCAAACTAAGGAGAATGTAAACACGGCTTTGACCCGTTGAATTATAAAAGCAGTTACAGGTAGCAGGTCAAGTCAAAGTAGAAAGCTCTTTACTGGTACATGTTTATATATTGCAAGGATTGCAAGGATTTATTACAGAAAAAGAAAGCTAAAGGATATAAACTGTTTATGTTTTAAAATGAGCACTGTGGTGTACCTAAAAATTCATTAAGTTTTCCCCAAGAACAATTTACAAATTTTGTACATAGTATGCAGTTATAATCAGAAACTAAGGCCTTCTGAACACAGACGTAACATTGAAGCATAACAAGCCAATGTTTCTAATACAATGCCTTGCCTTCTTCAACAATGAAGAAAACTAGACCAAAATAGTGCAAAAAGCTGGATAGTAGGGAGTGTACTGCATGCATTCCTTTATTTAAAATTTTACATTTCATTTTGGATCTCTGTTTATTACTCTTTGCATGACCATGAACTTTATAAGACCAAAATAAATTTTCTCACCTGCATTAAAGACTGGATCCTCTTCCATTACTTTCACAGCAGCTTCCACAGCATCCAGTGCAGTCCCGTCTGGTGACAACAGAACGTCGTATCCTTTATTAACGGCTCGTTTCACACCATCCATTTTCAGTGGTTGCTTATCCGGTGGGATAGAGGCGGCTCCTCCATGTACTACCACTATAGGCATCATCCTTTTCTTCACTGTTGGTGAACGAAGATGTTTACGAGAAAAACGAGGTGAGCTACGAGGTGAAGGACAAGGAGAGGAACGCGGAGAGTTTAGTGGCGACGGACGAGGTCGAACAGATGTAGACATGTTAGTACGATTAAAAAGTGAAGTCAGATTGAAAGCTATGAAAACAAAGCAAAGAGGTTTGCTTGATTAAGGCAGAAAGTAGTAGACAGTATGCAAGAAAGAGAAAATATAGTAAGTAGAATGCATATAAGAGTATTAGTAGCAATTAACACAGCACACATAACAAAGAAAATGAGTCAGTTTTAACTATATTAATCTACTTATGAATGATTCAGTATTCCACAGTATGACATCAATTATGAATAAGTTAAATATTAGTATAGTTGGTGATGTATCCCATAAGGAAACAAATTTCAGTTTGGACCACTACTCACAGAAAAGTACCTAGTTTTTATAAAAGATCCTATAATACTGTAATTCAATTAAAACTCTGTTGTTTCAAGTAAATATATCAGTATCAATACGAACTAGTTAAAGCTCTAATTTTCAATAATGATCAATAAATTATTTTTTAACTCATAATAGGAGCATTTTAGCAATTTTTAATTTTGATTAAAGAAAGTAGACTTCATAATGAAATTTCTTTTACACAAAGATATTCCTTTGCATCAAAACAATACTTGTTGCAAATTTACTTAAGTTTATTTTACATATGAAAGTTTTTTTTTTTTTTTTTGTCTTTCTATAATATATTAGTACATAATATCTACAAATTATTAATATATCTTTTAATGCTTTGAAAAGTTTAAATAAAAATATAATAATATCAAAACTGTTTATAAAATTTTAAAATTCAATCTTGAAACATAAAAATATTTACATTCTACAACTTTTCAATATTTTTTAATTACTGTATAACTATAGCTGTCTAAATTTTAATAGACTTTGGCAAACAAGTATTTTCAATTAATTTGGTGAAATATTTTCATTTTTTAATCAGAATCCAGTTTAAAATAAACATTGGATTATATTTATATTTTTTACACAAATTGTATGTACAGTAAATCAGTGTACTCAATATTTAATACATGATTTTAATATGCCCTCCATAAAATTATCTTCAAAATGCATTCAGATATGCCTTTAAAAATCTTCAGACAATTTCCAATTTTATTATTAACATATCTAATAAAAACAAAACTAGATATATTACTCAAAGAATGTAATAGAGATGCATTTAAGAAATAGGACATGCAAGCAGGCATTATTTGTAATAGCTAATATATTACAATCAGTATTAATTATTTAAAAAATCCATTTACAATATTACAGTTTTGATTACAGCAAATTTAAAAATAATAATGACAGAAAAAAAAAAGTGGGCCTTTGAAATTTTAAAATCATTTTTTAAGATATCTTACTTTTGAAAATAATACCTATGATTTTAATCTTCAAGAAATGTAAAGGACAATTTTTCAAATTATACTTTTACATGTCGTTTGGTTACTTACGAATTTTGCGTCATTAAAAATCATGTATTGCTAATAAAATATAATTGGTAAATGAAAAGTAAAATTCACATAAAAAGTATTCAAAAACAACACAATAGAAAACATTCAGAATGAAACAGAAGGTACGCATAGAAGATTTTATTACAATTAGGATACATATACATGGTTTATCACACCACAACAAACTAATGCAAGCAAATCATTAGAAATCTATATAAAAACATCTACAAATCAGCAAATAAATCAAATTGATTATAGATTAATAAAAAATTAAGTAATATCATAATTTTCAAAATTAGTTTCAACTCTTAGTTGACAAGCAATTATCATGATACAGTTAATCTCTTCTGAAATTGGAAACTTCGACCTGTAAGGAAAGAGGAATGAATTTTAATATTAGAGAAAATTATAATTGATTTAAACCTTCCCTTTTAAATAGAAAACAAGAAAAAATAATAATTTAAAAAATTTCATAACTACTTTTAAATTTAAAATAAGAAAAATTAACTTTAAAAACTTCAAAACAACTATCGTTTAAAGATTCTTAACAAAAAAAATTGAAAGGAATACGAATTTAATGGTTCGATAAATAATTTCGTATCCGCAAGAAGATTATTTTTGAGTTCATAATCTGATATGTATAAATGATGATTAAGAATGAATAAGAAAAAATTCATATATATTTAATTTTTGGGAACATTTAAAAATACCTGCATAGTATTTAAAACCTCAAAATTAAAAAGCAATATAAGCTTCTAATTAAAAATTGAATTTATTCTGAAATTTTATTTTAATCACAACTAAATTTTTTATCTGATATTAGCAACTCGGAACATATGTTTTGAAAGAAGAAAAGAAAAAAAAACTTTCGATTAGGAAAGAATACTTAAAATCCTACAATCTAAACAAAAAAAAATGATAAATGTTCACAGATTTCTTTAAAACATAAATATATATCTCAAAGAAAATTAACGCTAAGTAATTAAACAAAATTTGGTTAAAAAAAACTTACACAAATTAAAATATTAATTTTTGGCAATATGTTCCAATTGTTCTTGTACTTTCTTGAAATTTCGTTCAAAAAAGTTCCGTTTCTCCTTCAGGTATTTTATTCTCCACTCTTTTAACTTATAACCAAAACCAATTCCAAATAAAAATGAAACAGATACAATAACAAACAGACCCTTCTCCGAAATTGAAACAACCATATCTAAATAAATAAATAACGATTAATATATCGATACTGTTTGCAACTACTCTGGCCCGCAACATGAATTAAAACATAAAAAAGAAACTCGTTCCGTTTATTATGGTGTTAGTTGCAAGCCTCTTCATCACCGTTGACTATTTAAAGAAAACTAAACTTGATAATCACTTTAAAAACTTTTAGACTCATAATATTTTATTAAAAATTATATTCAAAGATACGTGAAGTATTTTTCATATGTGCTCATGAGCGTAGTGATGTGAACCTCACCCATACGATAAGTGTAATAAATTTGTTCCATGCAGTGGCAGTTCGTCAACTTAGAAATAAACAAAATAGAGTAGTTAAAAATATTTTGGAGTAATTTTTTTTTAAAAAAAAAGACTCTTTTTGCCCATTTTGACATCCAACTTTGAACTTCACATCTCCATGGATAATTTGTTGTACCCCGTACATTAAATGAGCAGTATATTCTTTAAATTCATTGTAATTTTAGTGTGATAAAATGTAATGCTCAAATGATAATTCAATGAATGAAAGTATCGAAGCCTCTGGCACATCTTTATTCTATTCTTATGGTGTAGTTCAATAATGCTCATTTAAAAATGAAAATCAAATAAGAATTTTTCATAATTCATAAGCAGCGCAAAGAATCGGCTCCGAATTGGCTGGCATGTTTATTCATATCATATCTTATTTTTTTATTACTTTTTTTAATCATTGGACTCTCAGAGTGACAAAACAAAAAAGGCTATTGAAATCTTTTAGTCAAAAGTAAAATAAGTCGTTTTAAAAAGAAGTATTTTTTAACTAAAAGGGATACTTGCTGCCATAATTGACAAACCGTTATTGACTAAGAATTGTAAGTATAAAGATCCGAATCAAAAATTTTGCATGATTATGTTTTGTACATTTGGTGAATAAAAGTTAAAAGAACTCTCTCTCTCTCTCTAATAGTATGTTATATAAAATTTTGATTTACACATTGGAGAAATTTGTGGCAAGTGAACGTGATAATTACTAAACACAAAGAATTCAATGAATGAAGTTTAGTATAGGATTTTAGAATCTGAAGCTCTAGAACTACAACGAAGCTTGAACCAAATCTATCAAAAGGTTGGTCATCAATCCATCTGCATAATCTTATAACTCAGAAACACAATAACTTAAATAAAGGAATTTTAGAATATGAATTTGATGCTAACATTAAAATACAGTATGTAAAGTTCTGTTTTTATTGGGAAGAAAATCCGTAATACAAGTTTAGTATTCCTCTTTATACAACGAAATTCTCGTACAAAAAGCTCCGAAATAAATAAAAAATAAAAAAATCTTAGCAGTCATAGCCTTCATAGTCTCACCCCAGTTCTACCTCACAGGAAAGGAAAAAAATCTAGATTGTATTGTACCAAGAACAATATTTTTGATTTTCTATTGTACTAGCATTTTCAGACAATGAAATTGAAATTGTGTCTCTAAAAATGAGTGTAGCTGTAGATAGTAATATCACTGACTCTCCGAATGCACATGGATAAATAAAACTGAATTACCGGACCGCCGCAACAGCAACACTGACTGTAGTTGTGGTTGAGTTATAAGGGTCATCACTGGCTACGGCACAACCCTTCAGTAAGGAAGTAAGTCCCCTCATCGATAAAAGGAGACAAACACACCTTTTCGTGTATCCTCCTGGATGACGAGAACTAATCCCCATGCAGGAAGCTCCTCATTCTCATTTCAAAGTGCCCCCGCCGGAGGGGGGAGTATCTGAAAGTACGTACAAAATACTGAGTAAATAAGACTCTCGTCGTTTCGAAAATAAATATAGGCATGTTTATTGTTATACACAGCTATTTTTATAGCAATGAAACTTCACGATTGTTAATAATATTGTTATACACAACCCTTTTTCCTAAAAAAGCAAAGAGAAATATGAAACATTTTTTAATTAATGAAGTAAGGAAAACTTAATTTTAAGAATAATCTATATTACTATTAAAAATGTGAACGTTTGGATGGTTGGAAGATGTTAGTGAATCACGTCAGAACAAAAGCGAAACGAATAAACAAAGCGGAAACGAATCAGGACAAAACGAAATTGGATGAAATTTACCACAGATATAGATAATAGTCTAGAATAAAACATAGACTACTATTTATAATGTTTAATGGAGTGGTTAATTTTTTATTAATTAAAAAGTAACTATCTAACCAAAAGACATCATTTCTTCCCCACCAAATGAGAAAGGTTTCGGTTTATTTTGTGTTTTCCCCTCACGAATAAAGTTATAGGCTTAAAATGTTTTCGGCCGATTATTTCAAACGATTCTGTTTATTTTATTAGTGTTTGATGCCTTTAAAACCAAACATTATTAATTAATCAATCTTTCGGATTCGTTCTAAATAACTTTTGAATTAAAATAAAATATAATAAAGGAAATAAACATTTCTATTCAATATTGCATTACCCCAACTGGTATAGAAAATTCACGTACATTGACCAGTTAGCCTTGAAATTCATGCATGCGTTACACGTGTTCTTGAATTGATTTTGTTTTGCTAAACTAATCAGCAAAACGATTTTGAATAATTGATTTGCTGTTTGATTTTATTTCAGGTGCACACTGTAAACAAATTGTTTATAGGTTAGTTGAGTGGGTTAAGTTTTAATATAGCACCATTTCATGCTTTGAAAGGTTGATAATTGTTCGGTAGCGCTGCTTTGTTTGAATTTACATTGCAGTCATTTTTTTATGCTACTGATTTCAATCATTTCTGTTCATTTTCCTTGATTTTTATACTGTTGTACGTATTCCTCCTGTCTATTTTCATTAGTTTCGATTAAATTGTTTTGATTGCATTCCATTTTTCTGCATTTATTGATTTTTTTTTTCTATATTTCCGTTAATTTGCTGTAACTTTCATTGAAACCGTACCATTGGAAACGCTATTGCTGCCGTTCGTGCTACATTCGGCCATTTCGGTAAAATTTGGCGACTATTTTTGGGGGAAAATGATTGTATATCAAAGCTGTTCCGTTGTATTTTTTTGTAATTAAATTGTATTTGTGTTAGCTATATATTTTTCATATATACTTATAATGGTATATTTCCATTAGTAAATATTGCAGAATTCCGCCAGAATTATTTGGTGATTGTTCGCTTGCGCCCGGCAAATAAAAAAGCACCCTTATAGTTTTAAGTACATAGTTTTTAAGTGGTTATGTTTTCCTTCCGCTAATGAGATTAGACTAACATGTTTTCGACTGGTTATTTCAAACGATTCTGTTTATTTTTGTAATATTTGAAACCTTTAAAATTAAACATTGTTAGTTTATCGATCTTTCGATTCCTTCTGAAGTACTTTTGGATAAAAATAAAATAATTGAAATTATAAATTTCTAGTCTGCATTGCGTTATCCCAACTGGCATAGAAAATTCACGTCTTTGCGTTGCCCCAAATGGCGTTGAAAATTTAAGCATGCATACGGTTTGAGGACATTTTACATTGTGATTAGACCGTCATTCTCACATGTACACATCAAAATTTCCACGCGAAAAAAGACGCGGGTAAAAGCTAGTTTAATAATAAATTTTTAATATGTTGTTTGAAAAAAAATATTTACCGAACTGAGTAAAGATATGTTAAATGGCATTTATATGCTAGTAAAACATTACTTTGAATATCGAGGATTTTGAATTCTGAGGAAACAATTTTTCTTATTTTTTATTTAATGTTTCTGTTTAAAGATAGTTCTGTTGAAGGCTTTTAGGTTTAAGAATCTAAAATAATTCATAACTTAACCTTTCAAAGGCACACCGATTCTAAAATATCCCCCTTTTTTGAAAAAAAAAGAAAAGAAAAGAAAAAGCAATGAGAACAGAAACAAAATAGATTTAAAAGGATATATCGATTGATACTGTAAATGGAAACAGTAAATAAAAGAGGCTGAATATTTAACAATTTAGTCTTGATTTTTATGTATATGGAAAAACAGATCATATAAATGAATTTCTTCTCTTCAAATAGTTGTGTTAAAACACAAACCACATTTCATTTCTTTAGTTCCAAGCGTTTTTAACTTATCATGTTCACAGATAGACAGGCATACTCCCAAAAAATTTGCTTTTCATTTCAAGGGATATAACATAGAAATCCGGCGAAATTTCAAAGTCAATTTTTTCCCTCGATTACGATACTTTCTTCGTGAATACGTCATAAAAAAGAAGAAAATAAAAAAAAAAGAATCACCATCCAAGCCTGATATCAATGGTCATAATTAAAATAGAGTAGCTATGACATTGGAGACATACAAAATTCCCTAAGGAATAATAGCCCCTATCTCTTCTGTTGGTCAAAGTATCAATTTCATTCGCTTAGGTAGTGAAAGGGGTCGTCTCTGAATTCAGATAGAGAATTTAGTTCTCGTTTAGGATTATTGTTTGAAAAATCAACATTTATAACAAATTAACTATCTACATTAAAATAAATGTCAATGTCTTTTAATTTAAACTGAATTTCAACGTGGCTTTTTATTAGAAGACATTATAGATATAATAAAAAAAATCGCATTCTTCGCATCTAAGAAACAATGGCTTATTTTTATTACTTTATTATTATAAAGTAAAGTACTTTTCCGTTAGACGGTTGCAAACGAAAAATCGTCAAATACTTTAGAATTCTGCCAAATTCCTTTGTCGATTTTTCGTTTGTGCCCGGCTAATGAAAAAGTACCTAAAGTAAAATGAATAAATATATAAATATGATATAATTTATTTTAAATAAATGTAACAATTTTAGGTAATCGTGTTTTCAATTCCTTCAGAAAGCATTCGAAAAATTTTTAAGACTGATATTTATTTTTCTTATTTTGAATTTCTTCCATGAATCGAAATTTTTTTAAAACTTTTTACCATTAAAATAAGGAAATTCTACGAAAAACTTTCTGAAATTTTGGAATTCTTAAATTATTAATATTGACACTTCAGAATTCTTAGAATAATCGAATTAAAAATCCAATATTCTTAAAGACCATATTGAAAGTTTGGAATTCTTAAAATAATTATATTGAAAATTTAGAATTCATAAAATTAACTAACTGAAAAGTCGGAATTCTTGAAATAACCATTTTGAAAATTTTAGAATTCATAAAATTAACTAACTGAAAAGTCGGAATTCTTGAAATAACCATTTTGAAATTTTGGAATTATTAAAATAACTGCACTGAAATTAGAATTAACTAAATCGAAAATACAATTTTAAACAGAAAGGTAGGACTTTTAAAGATATTCCCAGAGAAATGGGTAAATAATTTTTTATTATAAACTAATTTTTATGAAATTTCTTTTAATTCTTTTGGTTAATCCGTATGTGTATTTTAATGAAATATTTAAACAACAATTAAAAATAAGTTTTATCATATTGATTATTATTATAATCGGATATCGATTAAGCAATTTCAGCAGACTCCTTTAGCAATTTTTGCTTTGCCCCTGAACTATGATTGGTCTATATATATTTTGACCATGACGTCATAAAGACTAGAATGAAATAGTTGCATAAAAGTATAGTTCCATCCATCCATTGATGTAAAATATTCTGTTCCATGTGAATTGATAAAAAGAAGTTTCAAAGATAAAAATTTCGTCTGCACAGGTAATTTTTGCTCTATTAAAAATTTTGGAATTAATTGTCGATGTGAATTGTAATGCTGATTAATACAATAAGTAAATAAGTAACAGTACAATAAGTTAGTAGTTTTATCGCAAACAATCGATTATTTTTATTTTTATGTATATAGAAGACTTTACAAACAAATTTAACAGAGATTAGAACTCTAATTCGTGTGCTTGATTCGTACTTTTCACTTTACTATTTCACTTTCGTACTATTTCACTTTTAAAATTTACTTGTAATACTATTATGATAATGTGTATGGATAGTATATATTTAATATACGCGCAAAGCGCTGTAGCATAATTTTGATAAATAAAGACTAATATTTATAGTTATAAAATATATTTTTAATTCATTTTAAAAACCCATTATTTCTAGAGAAAAAATTTTGCGGATATAAAATTAGTATCATTGGAAATCTCAATCTTTAAAAAAATTTAAAGTCGTGTAAAAGTGGCTTTTGTACAATGGTATTAACTATGGAAACGAAAAGTCAAAAGTTCTATAGATTTTGATTCTAGTTAACATTTTGGAAAACATATGTGAAATTATTATATACTAAAGTAGTTGCAAAAACCAAATGTGTGCTGAAATTATACCTCTAAATTCTTATAAAGGATATTGAAGTTTTTTTCTGAAAATTACAGATATTAAAACCATCTATAAACTTTATCATATCAGAATAAGATTTTCAAAATTTAAATAATCAAAACTACTTATTTAAATTTATTGAATTTGAAATCGTTTCTAATTGCCTTGCTAAGCAGTATTTGATATTTTTGCAATATTAACTGTTATAATATATAATGAAGCTTCATTTTAAAAAATTCTGTCCGCTATCGTTTATTTACAGTTTGGCTTAAAAATATGATTTTAAAATTCCCTATAATTAAAAATATTCGTTCAGATGTAATGGATACGAAACCATTAATAATTTTTTGCCGTTTTATTTAATTTAAAATACCGTAAAGTTAATTATTCATTTTGTTCTTTTCAAATTAAAATTAACTAAGATAAATCGTTAAATTATGTATATTGGGAGATTTATTTATTATTTTTTTTTGAGAATTCTAATTTTACGTTATTAACTATCACAATTTTGGAACAAATTTTATATTAGTTATTATTTGCTTGTATCAACAAACAGAAAAAAAATATTTTATTTAAACTATTCAAAATTAAAAAATATTTAATCAAAATTTAAAGGATATTTTTGATAGTATTTTTAGTGGTTTTGAAAAAATTCTGTTTCATGTGATTAAAGCCCAATATAAAAACATCGCACAAATTTTTAATCATTGAAGAACAAGAATACATACAAAAAAATTTTTTGCCAGAGCATATTAGAAGAATGCTGAACAAATACTAAAAAATTTTTTTAAACAGACTATTAACAATTTAAAAACAAAGCAACAATTGATTTGGTTTGTTTTTTTACAAAGGAAAAATTAAGTATCGAATTAACTGTTCCAAAATATTCATTAAAGCGTTTAATATTTTTGAGTTTTGTGAGGAAAATTTGAAGTATTTATGAAACAAATATTTAAAAAATTAAGGAGAAAATTAGCTATCGGCTATTTCTAAAAATCATCAGGTTCAATCGATTCATTACTTTAATTTTTTTAACATTTCATATATTAAAAGTATTTTATGAATAATTAATATTTCATGCAAAAAACATTTTGGTTTAAAGAATTAGATATGAAAATAAGTTTAATTCGAGCAACATTTTTCATAACAGCAGTAGATTTTAATATATGTTGTTATAGCAAATATGATAAGCTGTTCGAAGTTTAAAAAATCGTTTGGCATTATTTTATTTTTCATAAGTTTGTTTATTATTCACTCGATAGCATGATGTGTAAACACGAAGTACTTAGAGCAGCTGCTCCGAAAATAATATGTACTGTTGCTTTCTAAAAAAATGCATTGCTTACGTACTAATGGTATGCGCCCAAACGAATTCCAATATGTTAGTTTATGCTTATATAAAATAAATTTAAAAAACTATTGAAATTATTTTGAAAAAAAAAATCTTAAAAAGTTTCTTATATTTAAATCCAGTCTTGAACTCTATTAATATTTTTAAAGATTTTGAAGTACTTCTCCATAAGGCGGGCCCATGCGAAAAATCACCAAAGAAATTTGGCGGAATTCTACATTTTTTGACAATCTTTCGCTTGCTTCCGGCTAACGGGAAAGTACCAGTTTTGAAATAATATATGTTTGTTTGCTTCTAAAATTGTTAAGAAAAACAGAAAAAGAGCTAAAATTAAACATCAGAATAGTAGAATATGTTTTAAAATATTTTAATAATAGAATATGTATTAAAAGCGAAAAACAATGTAAAAAACAACACGTGTATAAATTAAATTTTATTAAATTCATTATTTTGCAATGAAAGAATTCGGAATTGTTTTTAATCTGTTAGTATGAAAAAATAAAACTATTTTGTTTTTCGTGTAATAATTTTTTTATGTCAAAGGCAGTCAAAGTTTACACAAAGTGATCAAATTGTAACATAAACAAGAATACTCGTCGTTTTAAGAGCGAATGTAATAGGTTCTTAAACCTTGGTTTAACATCAATTTCTGTGTTAACATTTTCCGTAGCTGTTTACTATTAGTGGATTTAATTATTTTTGCTTTTAGTTTGAATTGTTTTCAAAAATATAAGTTTAAAGATATAAATATACGAAATAATTTCGAATCTGATAAAATTAAACCCCCCAAAAACTCCTTATTAAAACATCATTAGAATAAATATTAGCATCTCCTATATGAAAATGGTTTAAGTTTAAATGTTCAATAAATACTAGAACAATTATATTGATTATTAATTGTTATTTTTATAATAAATATTTTTATAAACGTTGTTATAATAATCGTTATCATATTTCCATAAAAACATTTAACAAAACAACAATGTTTGTGAACTATGTTCTCTTAGTTATGGCAGAGTCAAATTATAATTGTTTGGGAATTGATGGGCATTGAAAAATGGAGGTTTATTGTGCTTTTTTGCGATTTACGGTCGGGTTTTCAGCTTTCTTTCTTTTACATATCTAGAACAATTGTCTTGATGTACGAATCAGAAATCGCTGATAGAGACCTGTTAGTTAATACATAGATTAATTCAATAGTAGTTGTATTAATTTGGCAAATTGTTGTCTAAATAGATTTTAAACCATCATTATCTATAGTAATAAAGAAGAAGAATATGAAGAATATTAGCACTGTGTAGGACAGAAAACCGAACTTAGTATAATTTGGAGGATAATAATGTGTAGATTGAAAAAAAATCCATTATTTCTACTAATAACGAAGTTGAATAAGTGCGAGTGTCAACTCTTTATAAGATATAAATAGTTCAGATATACTTTGGAGGACGGCAATACTCAAACTGGAAAGATTTTTTTTGAATTGAGTTTAATTTAATTGAAATTTAAAAGAGATTTTAACATTACCACTAAAATTCCAGTAAGTGTTATTGCATTGAATTGAATTTTTATGACTTTTTAAAATCTTAGAAAATTATCTTTTAAATTAGACTCAAAAAATTAAATATCATACAAATTCCTCCCAGAATCTTAGAGTTTCTTATAAGAATCTTTTTTCGCATTTACTGCCGCAACGAAATTCAAACAGTTCTTACTGTTTCTTTAAATATTTAATCGCTTTATTTTTTTTTCATTGTTGAAGAAGTGGAATACCAATCGTTCCGGAAAATCGATTTTCTTAATTTAAAAATCGATTTTCAAATGTGACAAATTTACTTTAAAAAACTGTTTTTTTTAATTGGATTTAAAATATGTTAAACCCTAAATACAAGACATGTCTGAGAATATATTTTATTCTTTGCGTCTGCATGGAAGCAGCCTTACTGCATCTTATCATAAGATTCCTTTATTATCGAGCGAAGCTTTTATCAAACGTATCGCAACAAAGATGGCACTCAAATGAACCCAAAAGACGCATGTTAATAACCTTCGATTTCTTCGCTCTTGTTTCTTTGAAAGCTCCTATGGCTTCATCTTCGAGTTTTCCGAGCCGCTGGCCGTTGGCACTTCCAGTGCAGAAAAATCAAAGGCCAAGAAGGAGGGTAATTACAGAATGATTTTCGTTTTTAGCAGGTGAGATTTGATTAATTTTCGTTAGTACGATTGGGTTTACCGTATCGTTCTTTCTAAAGTTATTGTGTGTAAATGTAAACGTAAGTGGTTTTTGAATTGGATGAGGTATTTAACCCATTGCACTCCGATGGTGCCTCCGACTCACCATTCAAGATTGTGCATCATTTTAACGTCTTATTTATTTATTTTTCAAACTTAATGGTTAAAAACGCCTACATAATGGTTAAAAGGTGTAGATTAATTTTTGAAAGAATTATGTATATTTATTTGTCATAGCAATAAACAAATCTCTGTTTTAGATGAATATTTTTGCGTCTAATTATTTTTCGAAATGCAAAGGATTAAATTTATCTCATTATTTTGACATTATAATGTCTGTAGGCTAATATGTTAACAGTAAATTTTCGGGTTTTCATGGTGGAAGAATCGTTCAAAACGCTGTACAAGGCATACAGTCATTTTTTGGCTAGTAGACGTTAGTCAAATTTTACTTAGATTGTTAATTAGATGCTTGTTAATGTTTTTTTCGTCAATTAGTTTCAAAGCTCATAAGCGCATAAAAACAATTTGCATAGCTCTTAATTTTTTTAAAGAAAACCTTTCAATGATATCAGTTAGATTTGCGCGTATTATTTTCCTTTACTTTTAATAATTTCTTTAATATTTTTCAGTAATTTTTTATTGATTTATGTATTGGATTTATACCCTCTTTGCGATGATATTAAATATAATCCTTTATAGCTTGTTATTGAATCGACTTATTTTTATTATTATACTAGCTAACCCAGCAAATGTTGTTCTGCTGTATAATTTATTTCTGGTGAATGTTTTTATTGTTAATTTAAAAATAACGAATGTATTGTAAGTGTGTGGGGATGGAATCTATGACAAGAAGAAGAATGGAGCACTGTAGCTGATGATCGCTAATAAATAAAAAAAACCCCACCAACCATTCATTTTCTCAATACAATGTATTTCATTAACATAACGAACATATGCATTGCTTGATATCTTAAAAGTTAACGGTAAAGTGAAAAAAGCAATATAAGTTTTTTATCCTAAAGTATAAAAATGAAATAAAGAAAATCAATAAATCAATCAATCATTTCGAATAGCAATTGAGTGTTTTTGCCAACACAAATAAGCTCGATGGCTTGTCCACACGAGACCATGCCATATATTAAAGTTCGAGTGGAAAACATGATATACCTAAATCTAAGACACTAACAGACATTGTTCGGCCTTGCGATTTATTGACTGTCATTGCGAATACCAATCTAATAGGAAATTGAACGCTTTTGAATTCAATTGAATTCTGTAAAAATCATTCGAATTCGTGGCAGCAAAACATTTTCGGCTTGGAATTTGCCATTCAAAATGGTGGCATCGACAAAGTTTTTTCAGCAGTTTTTTAATGATCAATCGAATGCCATTGCACAGTCATGGTGGGTTCAAATTCCATAGTAAAATAACCGGAGATCCAACTTTCAGTCGTAGAAGGTGTGTTGACATGCCTGGCAAATCTAGTGAGTTCAAAAGCTATGTTGGATAATTTACAGCTTCGTCAGCATCGAAACTGTATCGATCGATTTGTACGATACCAAGTCGTCTGGTAACGACCGCTATATTTTTAAGTTTAAATCGTCGATGTCCACATTTTTTGCTGCCAAAATGACTCTTCCTGCCGGCCAGGCGTGATTTATGTATTGAGTGCGTTCATCGGGATATATACGGTCAATTAGAGCATTTTGCGAATCAGCGATAGTGCAGAAATCAGTGGGAAATTTTATGCATTCAGTATTTTCATAGACAGCAACTTTTCCATTGCCAATGTCCAACAACTGGTCAGGGAATGTGTCAACAGATGGTTATTGTAGCATTTGGACGCGCAAGCTTATTTGTAGCTGGACCTTTTCAACATTTACGCCACAGTGGTGATGATTTCAAGCAAGTTTTTAACGTAAGCATAAGCTTACGTAAAAAAAATATGGATAGAAACACCCTAATTACCTAGTGTTATTAAATATACTTTACGACCTATTCTCATACCTACCAAATACACATAAAAAGTTTCATAAAAATCGGCCGTTTCGGTGGAGTACGAACACAAACACTGTGACACGAGAATTTTATATATTAGATTAAGTCATAGTAAAAAATAAAGTAAAATGGATGTGTTAAGCCTAAAATTTTATCATGTCACAAGGTTTTTGAATAGATTTTTGTATTCACTGAAAATGTTTCTTGTATTAATTTAGGTCTTAATTAATCACAAAAAGTACCATCTAGTTTGCCAAGATTATTGGTCGTTAAAACTTTTAATTAAAGAATTTATGTTGCTGGGTCGATTATTAACTTCCTCAGAAAAATGTTCTTCAAATTTTGATTAATAGCTTCAAATTTTGATAGATATATAACTCATACTATTTTAAAAGCCTTATACCATTCTGTAAATTGTGCTATGTATTTTTTTATAATTTTTTTATCATCTGCTCTTAAATTTAAACTTTACTTTTTTTTTTAATTTTCTGTCATCACCTCTTAAATTTAAACTAATTTTCATAATTTTCTGTTTTCTCCCCTTACATTTAAACTTTAATTTTTATAATATTCTGTCAAACCCCCCCCCCCCTTAAATTTAAAACTTTATTTTTTCATAATTTTCTGTCATCTCTCCTTAAATTTAAACATTAATTTAAAGCGGAAGTGATCAACTAATTCAATTTTTTTTATTGAACCCAAACATGTTTATTTAAATATATAAGAGCAGATGATACAAACTTTCAGTATCGAAATCTTACAGGAATTAATATTTTTTTTAAATAATTTATGCAATATCCCAGATAATTATTAATTAATTTTTTTTTCTAGATCTACATAAAATTTAGATTGAATCTAGCTTTCAGAACAGAAGCATCATGGTATAAAACTTTGAAATTCATATCATGAGAATAATTATTTACTCTATTACAAAAATTATAACTATTTATTTCATTTATACCATTTTGTCAATTAGATGTATTCGTCTTCATATTAAAGGTATAGAAATGCCTTATTTATATTATTGAATAAATAATATAAATATTTTAAAATGTATTGATTTCCGTCAAACTATGTTAAGCAAATAAATAAAAATTAATTTTAAAAAATGAAATCTTTGATCGTAAATTTCAAATTATCACGTGAGAACAATTATTTTTAAAGTCTGTATTTGTCCTAATTAATTAAAGTCTTTAACCAATTTAAACCGGTTTGAAACAATCAAGTGATTTTTTTATCGGTCTCTATCCCTCTCTATATATATAGGTATATATAAATAATTATAATTTTTTTAAAACTTTCATTTCAGTTTTTCTGACTGGCAAACAAATTTTTGGTTCTCGATCGATTTTAGGATGAAATAACAACTATTATGTTATTGTTCTTCGTTAGCCTTTTAAAAGCGCATCTGCTATCAAAGACGCATACATAATAATAATGCTTGTACTGGTAAAATAAGGTCAATCTTTTAAAAATGCATCTGATGTCAAAGAAGCATACTTAATAATAAAACAATACTGGTTAAATCAGGTCAACTTTTTAAAAACGCATCTGTTGTTAACGAAGCATACATAATTATAATGCAATACTTGTAAAAGCAAGCCAACCTTTTGAAAACGCATCCGCTTTCAAAGAAGCATGCATAATAATAATGCAATACTGGTAATAGCAGGTAAAAATATTTTTTTTGCCCGCAATTTCGGATACTCAAAACCTTCTAACCAAAAAACATCATGTTTTTACATGATAATAAACTTTCAAAACAGTAAGATTTTCACTTCCTTTGAGGTCAACTAAACTTTACAAAAGGTTTTATTGTAGGAGGCAAAAACTTCCTAAAAGGAAATAAAAAATACAGCATGTCTTCCGAAGTTTAATTTATGATTTCTTATCATGCTATAACACGATGTTATTTTGGTGAGGGAATTTTAAAGCCTCAAAAATCACCGACAGAAAATTGGCAAATTGTCGCTTTTGAGGCATTAATTTTTCACTTTTAGGGTTATTAAAAATGATAAAGAAAGCTATTACATTTGATGATTTATCGCCAAGAAAATGACAATTTGGAACAAGTGTTTACCATGTACACCCGATTCTCCTGTCTGGCCAATAAAGGGCATTGTCGCAAGAAATGATCACCTGTAGAAGCAGTTTCAATTTTTCTAGTTGGCAAAAAAGGTTTTGTTCAAAAGATTTTGAAATGGAAATAAAATCGCTTTTTTTAAAAAAAATTAAAGATTGCACAATACAATAATGTCATGATCATTCCAAACAAGTTTAAATTGGATTTTCCCCACAAAAGAAAAAAAATCTGTTTTTGAAAAAAGTGCGTGTTATTGATACAACATAATTTTTCCCATCTCCGCATTGTAGGGTTAAAATTATAATCTAAAATGTCTTGAAAAAGGAATTCTCTTAAAAGTGAAGAATGTATTTTTCAGATTCTATCCCATCCAAATGCATTTTTCGGATTTTTAAAAATTATTGTTATCCATTTCCTTCGTTGCTTAAATTTCACTTCACCTTTACTCAACTGGGAAAAACTGTGTGAAAATACTAGAAAAACAATTTTTATCAAATCTCCCTAATTTTTTTAACGTTTTTATTTCTTATTTAACTTACAACTTATCTCAATAAATTCACAACAAGTGCAAGTTACTTCCTAAACTGTACAAGATGTCGTTTTGCATTTAAATGACTTAAAAGAACTTTTAACTTTATTTATACAGTTTCTTTTCCAATTCTTATTTCACATTCACATGGCTAATTTTTTCAATTCACATTTTTTTAAAGCTCACAGTGGATGACATTTCATGTTAATGCAGTTTTATCAAATATTAATTCATCCATTTTTTATTAATTAGTTAAAAACAAGTTTTCCCGCCAAAAATCTTCATTTCCCTACCAACAAATAAGTAAGACTTCAGTTTAATTTTTTCTCAAGCTAATAAGGTTAGGCTTAACATGTTTTCGGCCGATTATTTCAAACGATTCTGCTTATCTTCTTAATGTTTGATGCATTTAAAGTTAAAGATTGTTAATTAATTTATTTTTTCAGATTCATTTTGAAGAACTTTTAAATTAAAATCAAAAAGAATAAAGGAAAGTAAAAATTTATTATCTATATTGTTTACCCTAACTGGTTTAGAAAACTCATGCATTTACGTTGAACCAATTGTCACTCACGCATTATCAGTGCGTTCTGATTTATTTTCAACAGATACGAACTTTGATTAACTGTAATTATTTAATAAAAAGTAAAGGAAATAAAATTTATCTTTGTTGATCTAAGTAAGAATTGACGTAATTTTTTAAAAAATATTACTTGTTTTTTTTTTCTTTTTCTTTTGAAGAATTATGTGGATTTTTGCGCTATCTATTACTTTATCAGAGCCCTTTCGTTGTAGTGCTAGTTTGTGTTTACTCATATGTCTTTCTGCAGATCAAAAATAGTTCAAAATTATGAGAGTTGTCTGAAAAATTCGAATTAAGTGCACATTTATATCACGTACCATTGCGTGCTGCTCTTTACCCAATTATATTAAATGTAACTCTTACATAAAAAAGGTCACCGTAAAAATACCCGCGTACAGAAGACATAAATCTGAGTTAGCAACTGTAAAAAAAGAAAAAAAAATATTTGTATTTTCGATTTTTCAGAGAGTAGTAAATGCTGTTTACAAAACACAATTTATAGCTCGAGAATCCTCGGAAAATAATATAAGGCTAGTTGTTTCTTTAGTTTGAAAATAAACCTGATTTAAACAAAATTGATAGCAGTCCCCATTTATCTCTTGTACATTCCTTCAAAGTGAAAGATTCCTTCAAGGATAATCTTATAATAATTCAATTGTTTCTTAGGTAAATCTTATAAATGAAGCAAAACGATTTTCTGATAAAACCCCGCAATTTGAATTGATGGAATCAATAATATGATCCTTTTAATTACAAAACACAGGGTAATTTGTAACTATTATTTTTATGATTATCTTTCTATTTCTCAAGTACAAATACATTTAAAAAAAATTGTAGTGGATGATATTCGATGATAACAGTTACAGTTTTTTCAGATATTTCAGTTCAGATAATACAGTTTTTTCAAATATTAATTAATTCATTACATTTAATTCATTTTTACTACTTTAACTAGAGTTTTAGCAGTCTGTAATGAAGATTGAAATCAACAGCCAATAGCTCAATCGATAAAATGCAAATCAATAGGCAGTACTCAATCGGTAAAAGATAATCATATTTTAGTATTTTTCACGCGAACGTAAAGAATGCGTGTTCAATTCATGCGAAAATCAATAATGTTTTGATAAATTGTTTATATTAATTGTAATTATTTAATAAAAAATGACTAAAATAATTCATTGCTGTTTTAAATAGGAATCGACTTTAATATATTTTTATATTACTTGCTATTATGATTATCTTTTAATCTATTATCATTAGAATTATCTTTTTAATTATTATTCTTTTTCAGGATTATCTCTTTCAGAAGGAATCAAAATTTATGTGTTAAAAATACTGCCTTTTCAAAAAATATTTTAAAATATATTGCGGTTGTTCTTACCCTTAAATTCACGTGACTCTCCATATTTTTTCACGGAAGATCAGTTTGATCTGTTCATTAACCAATGACTGCTACGATACCTATTTTGGGAACTTTAGATATGTCATTCGACTCTAAAAATATATATTTTGCAAATCTGACAGATTATTTTCATTCTCTCTCTCTCTGTATATATATATATATATAAGTCAATATTGTGTGTCACAGAAAGTGTGAATGTGTTTCATTTCTTTACAATAAGTGAACAAATTGGAAATTCGTCTGTAAGTTGAGTACAGCAGAATTTGCATATTTGATTTGGTTTTTATGTTATAAGGAAATACTCTTTACATTATAATGACGATCTAATACATACTTAGATATTTGTTTTACTATTAAAACGATTTTATTGATTTTTTGATAACCATACTCATTTGGACTTTTTTTTTAATATCAAATATTTTCAAAATAAAACATAATTGAAATATTATGTGCTTGAATCATATACGTTTCCACACTCCTAGAGGGAATCGATCGAAATTTAGACAACATATTCCTTGGTTTCTTAAAGGATTGATTGTGTTATTAAAAAGTTTATACAGCCCCTTTAACGAGATAAAAAGATTTTATGTTTTCCCACCGTGATTTCAAAATACTTTCACCCTCTTTAAAGAATACTCAAATTGTTTTTGCAGATCATCACACAAGTAGGCAAGACTTCAAAACGGTATTCCTTTCTCAGACTTGCAGGGTTTTAAACTTAGAGATAATCTAAATTTTGGATTAATTTGAGTAAGAAAAAATTTAAAAAAGGTATGAGATTTGATGTGGTTTTGAAAGTCAAAACCTTAATGCCCCGTACTCCCCGAAAACTTTGTCTTGATTACAACTTGTTGGAAAAAAAAACATTTATTTGAAAAGCTTCTGTTTCAATCCATCTTTTGCATTAGATAGAACATAATTCAGAGCTTCTTGAAAAAAGAATTCTCAATATGATCGCATAGTCCCTGTAATAAAGTCTCATTAAAGTAATATCATGATGGCAAATCAAAATTGATTTATCACGAATAAAATTATCATTTTTGCCAGTCGCTGATTAGTGCTCATTAAGAGGATGTAATACACTGAAGTGACAAAAGACATGGGATAGCAATATGCAAATATACAGATGGCAGTAGTATCACAGCGAAAAAGTATAATTGCGCAGTTCGTTTTCCAGAGCTTTCATTTGTGTTCAAGTTATTCATGTGAACAGGTATTTTGTGATTTATGGCGGCACGACGAGAATTAACAGACTTTGAACGTGGAATGTTAGTTAGAGCTAGACGCATGGGTCATTCCATTGCGTATATCGTTAGTGAATTCAACATTCCGAGATCCACAGTATCAAGAGTGTGCCCGAGAGTATGAAATTTCAGGCATCCCATCCCATCATGGACAGCGCAGTGGGCGACCACCTGCACTTAACGACCGAGGCCGCCAACGTCTGTGTAGAATGGTCAATGTTAATAGACACGCAACACTTCGTCAAATAACTGCAGGAATCAGTGTGGGACGTACGAGGGACGTGTCCGATAGGACTGTGCGGCGAAATTTGTCTTCCTTGGGCTATGACAGCAGAAGACCGACTCGAGTGCCTTTACTGACAGCACGACATCGCCTGCAGCGACTCTCCTGGGCTCGTGAGCATATCGACTGGTCCATAGACCAGTGGAAAACCGTGGCGTGGTCAGAGGATTCACGATTTCAGTTGTCACGAGCTGATGGTAGATTTCGAGTGTGGCACAGACCCCCACGAAGCCATGGACCCAAACTGTCAGCAAGGCACTGCTCAAGCTGGTGGTGGCTGCATAATGGTGTGTGCTGTTTTTACATGGCATGGACTCGGTCCTCTGGTGCAACTGAACCAATCCTTGACTGGAAATGGTTATGTTCAGCTGCTTGCAGATCACTTGCAGCCATTCATGGACTTCACGTACCCACACAACGATGGGATTTTTATGGATGGCAATGCGCCATGTCACCAGGCCAGAACTGTTCGCGATTGGTTTGAAGAACATTCGGGACAATTCCAGCGCATGATCTGGCCACCTAGATCGCCCGATATGAATTCCATCGAGCATTTATGGGACATCATCGAAAGGTCCGTTCGTGCCCAAACTCCTGCACCATCCACACTTTCACAATTATGGACGTCTATACAGACAGCATGGCACAATATTCCTGCAGAGGACTTCCAACGACTTGTGGTCTCCATGACACGTCGAGTTGGTGCACTTCGCCGGGCAAAAGGAGGACCGACACGATATTAACAATCATCTCATGACTTTTGTCACTTCAGTGTAAATAATTAACTTTATGAAGACAGAGGTTAGTATTTCATTTTGAAATGATCAATAACACATTTTAAGTCTAAGAACATAAATTTCTAAAATAGTAATTGGATGACGAAATAATTTATTGATGGATAATTTTATATAAGGTTCATTATAATTGAATTCCATGCGAAGAATATTAGATCCAACTGGTTGCTCCTTAAAGAGGAATTTGAAGAAGTGGGAGTCGTTTCCTAAAAATTTCTCCAACTCTCCCAAAAGCCGAAGTCCTGGTGCAGAAGTAAGGCCTCTTCCCAGGATGAAGTTAATAATATACGAAAATCGAATTTGTGTTTTAAATACGCTTATCTCGGTCGATCAAAACACACGTCTGGCACAGAAATGCACTTGTAGTCACAAAATAAAGTGCTAAATTTGACAACTTTAAGTTTTTGCGTTTTTGAACTATGAGAAGTTTCTGAAAGCAAAGACGTACAGACGGTCAACCCATTGTTGGTTACAATGCTTTTGAAAGGACAGGCCAAAAAATGGTCAACAACTTTTTGGATTTGGCTCAAAATTTGACAGTTGCTTTTTCATTCTCTATATGTTAAATGTCTGAACCCTGTTTAATTTATCTAGTTCTCTTCGTTTTATAGTCATAGGGCTAACTTATATTTGGACATCCGGGCATCCGGACAAACAGATTTTCTTTAAATAGCGTTTTCTCAAAATTTATTACAAATCAGCGAATTAAGTGTAAAGCCCATATAACGAATTTCATGCTTTTGGCTAAGTGATTTTTAGTTATCTTTGTAACAGACAAATCCCCAAGGAGGGCAACTCGAAAAGAGGGCGAGAGGCTTTCGGCATGGTGGGTGAATCTCGCCACCCTGGATGGTACACAACCATGGGAGGGTCTGAGTCCTTCCATCGATGACGGGAGTTATTTCCTACGGGAAGGGTTGTACCGTGGCTGTTGATGGCCCTCAAAACCACAATTCCCGCCAGTGTTGCTGTTACGGCGGTCTGGTCATTCAGTTTTATGGTTTATTCCATGCGCCTTCGGTTGGGTAGGAGAATCTCGTATGGCTTGTCACAGACAAACAGACGTAACGCCAAAAATGCGCTTTTTGAACTCGAATCGTGGAGACTCGTAAAAATCTCGAGTTCGAATTTTTTTTGTCGCTTGCAATACCTTTTGTATATTTCGTTTTGAGAAAATAAAAAGAATTAAAAACAAATTTTCGAGAATGAAGGGGGAAAAACAACCCCCTCCTTTATTTTCGTAAAGCAATTCGGCATTACAAAATCATCTTCTCATTAAAGGGTTTAAAGTTTTCTAAAAGATAAAACATCTAATGAGATAACATATTTGAGATAAAAGAAATTCTGTTTTCATTCTTTAATAAATCATAACGAAGGGTTGTGTCATTTTTCAAGATTTTTTTTTAATGTGACGGTGATCTTTCTTTAGTCGCGGTGATATACGACACGAAAATTCACGTACGGTTGTTGTGAAAAACAAATAAACAAAAAAACTTTGCAGCGAAATAAATGACTACAAATGTTGCCTGAAAACCCTACAACATAAAAAAAGGCTGATTTTAGCTTTTAGGGTGTATATTTTTTAGGTACTGCTATTTAAGACTGATAAAAGTAATCTTTATAGTAAATAAAAAAAAAGAAACCTTGAAAATGTAAGTCAATTTTTGTTTTTGAGGGCGAATTTGAGGCATAAGACTTTCTACATAAACCGATTTCATGGACAAATTATTTATTCATTATACCGATTTCTCTAAGATAAATGAGGACAAGTTTAACATAGATCTCATAAATATGAACCTTGATCAGGTTATGTGGAAAATACCACAGGCATCTCACTTCGAATTTCTATGCCACACCAGCGGATAAGCTGCAACTCTTGTTGTTGTTATTCCGCTTTACAACGGAAGGAGAGGTGCAGTAGCTCCTGAGGTTATGGACCCCTGAGCACCCGAGGGTAGTCATTCGTGCATTTTATTCATTCACAGATCATAATTTAGATCTGGAACAGAGAGCATTCATCTATGACACACAGTATCCCCAGTGGCATTACTTTAAAATAGGGGACTTTGTGAACACGGCATATTTAACGTACGACAACCACCACACCTATGAAGAATCTTCGACTGGCGGGTTCGAACTAGCAGCCATAGGGATGTAAATCCAACCCCATATCAACCATTTTATCCCGGCCTGTTTCATAGCACAGTAAAGAAATGACATTTATGCCTTAATTGCGTATTATTGGTGAACAATAGTTAATATTAAAAGCATTTTTTTCCGTAAAAATCAGGAGTTATAAAATACAAAAATGTATAACTTTATATAAATATAAAAACAATATGTATCGTAATCAAAAGAGTAAAGCTCTATACTTATTTGTTATTTATTCTTTATTAGTTTCTAGTTTTGTCAGTTAATAACAATACTGATATTAATTTTTATACGGATACAAGCAACAAGATCTTTTTATACTGAATTCATTTACAATAAGAGTTTTTCATATTAAAATTATACCTTTTCATCCCGACCAAAGCCCGGTATATCAACTAGTTAATAGTAATAGAGCATTTAGAAACATTTTTCATTCGAAAAATCATCATATGGAATAAAAATTTTACATATCGAGCTAATATGTTCGCATCAAAAGAGAGTTGTACTACTGAGATGAAAAGGCCAGGCAATTCATGGTTTGATAACTCATGATCAATCAACATTAAGTTCTTTTTTACAACATCATTAGCATTCGTTTGCTTTTAACAAACAAAATTCCACAAGCTCTTTATTCACCAGATATAGTACCGTGCGATTTCTTCTCATTTATATGGTCTAGGCTGTTCTTCGTATCCAATATTTTGATGCATTAAAAGAACATTTGTTACGAATCCTGAAGAAGTCAAACGAGATAGAATTTAACGTATGTCCTAAAAATAGAGAAAAGGTTTGTACATGTGTTTTTTTTAGCTGGGTGAAGTTGCTTTAAAGAATATGTCATAAATATTAACCAAAAAATTTGTCTTTTATATTTTTATGAAAATTGCCATAATGTCTATTAACAGTAGTATTCATATTTCAGTCAAATAAGCGCGTATAGTTTTCATTCGTAAGAAGAAACATAAATTTAAAAAGAAAAAAAAGCAATCTTATCAATTTACAAAAGTTTCTTATCTCTTTGAATAAAAGAAAAATTTAAGAAAAGACCATTTTTAAAAAGTAGTTAAATATTTTGTTGTCAGTTTATCAGTTTTATAAATAAAAAAATACTTTTCGTAAAACTTCATTTTAAAAAAATGTAAACTGCGCAAACATTTGTACAATTCTTCTAGAATGATTTATGTGTCATAAGATTTTTTTATTTAAAACCCTCTTTAAATCTTGAAAAAAATTACTGAGAATGGTTGTTTTTTGGAAAGAAACTGATGAAAGATTTGCAGTATGTTTTCTAATTGATTTTTTTTTGCACCAGAATTTATTATATAGTAGTTCAGTTATGTGTATAATTAGATAAATTAATTGAATGACTTCTAATTTTAATAAAGGAATTAACTTTCACCCGAAACCATAGATTTAATAAACGAGTAATGCCGATTATTTCCCTTTATAGTTTGCTTCACATTTTTGTGCATCAGTGTTATCTCAGAAGAATCAGTTCTATCTTAAAATAACCATCATCTGGATTTTTATCACGGCTTTTCTCCCTTTAAAACCTCCGATGTTTTTTCGTCAAAAGAGTAAAGGTTCCGTAAGCGTTTAGTGTCAGCTGAATCAAGAAATTCGGCGTAAACATTGACAAATAATTTTTCTGACGCCTTAATGGCTTAAATGTTCTCTTTTACCAGATAATTTCACATTCATTCTGCCGGCACTTTCCAGCTTAAATCTATTTCGGCAAAAGTTAAGTTTATCTTCAGTTGGATGCATTAGATTGATATTTTTACTCTATTTTATCCAAAAAAATGGATCCTAAAAAGGAAGTAGACAAAACCCCAAACGAGTCACAACCAGCAGCTGAAAATGGTAAGCATATAACAAAAAAATATTATATCTTTATATAAATTAATATTATATACTTTTATTTGCAAATATTCTTCCGAATGAAAACATTTTAACGAATTTTTGAATATACATGTGTGCATGAATATTATTTTCAATTTAAAAAATACATTTATTTAAATTATAACATTATGAAAAAAATGCTGCCTGTAATTTAATTTTCAATTTAATTAAAAGCATCATTCACACCAAACGATTCTTAAAATATCGTTTCTCAAAAAATTGCATACAGAACCAAACGATTTCTAAAAAGAAATTATTTCCTATTAACTGTTGCTAATTTTAAAGAAAAATATAAAATTTAACTAAGCATTACGAGTAACAATTATAATTATTAAAATAAAATAAATTTGTTTTAATATCTACGATAGTTTTATTTAATAGAAGTTGTATGGCTAGAATTGTTTTTCTACATGTGAAAGCTAAGTTTTGAAATATATTTAATTATTACATAATATTAGTAAATTAATTAATTATTTATCAAAAAATGAAATAATTCATTTATGTCTTAAATATTTCATTAATTATTCATATAATTTATCAAAACTTCTTTGAATCGGTTTATAATATTTTTAGCAAAATTTAAATAAAACTGTTCCGTACCACTATATAGAGAGAAAGACATAGGTATATAAATACGGAATAACTGTTAGTTCTTTTACTACTTTTCTTTTTGAGTAAATTCAAATCAAACATTATAATTTATTTTATTAATCCTGTTACTGTAAAATTCCAACAATCCATATTATTCAAATACTTGGGCAGTTAAAAGAATTGATTGTAAAAAAATTTCTTAAATAAAAAAAAATGAAATTTGTTTTTGAAATATAAATTTAATAGCATTAAAAACACTGTTATTTATATTTTATTTATTTAAATTCGTATTTTTTATTTATAAATTCTTATAAACTACATAAAATACGACTTCTTGAAAGTGCTACATGCTGATAAAGTCACTAAAATTGGTCGTTTCTCGTTTTTTGCTTGGGAGAATTCTATTTCTGGATTTCTTTCTTTGCTTTCTGCATGTTATTGTAAATAGGTCGGTTCTATCTGTAAATTTTTTAAAAGACATTCCAAAGTACATGGTACGATAGTAGTCCAGTGCTACTAAATTTGCCAATTAGTTATTATGTTTGATAAAATGTTAGTCACTATGTGTGATATGTTTGATTATGTTAAATGTTCTATAAAAGAAAATACGAATGACTCTTCAAATGCAAATTTTTCAATAAAATCTAGTGAATTTTTTTCAATATTTTAAATTATAAAGAAAACTAATAAAAAATTAATCACTTTTGTTGTTTCTAGTCTGGAAATAGTGTACTATGATAAGGTTTTACGCTTGGTCTATCATTTTTTTTAATTTTTAAAAAAATCATTTTTACTTTTCCGTATACGTGTTATAGAGAAAGAATTAAAATTAAAAAGAAATTTTAACTTAAGATTTTGACGAACCACAACGTTTTAAATCTCTCCAAGCTCGAAAAAACATTTTGAAAATTCTTTGCTTATGACAAGGATAATTAAAAACGCTTTGATTTAGAATACTTCAATTCATAAAAATGATATGGATTATCAAATTTTCAGCAAAATCCGCTCAGATGAAGTCTCTCTGTCCGAATATATAAAATTAAAAATAACTGCAAAACAAATATCTATATGTATACAATTTGGTTCACATATTTAAGCTCTTATTTTAGATGCCTATCGCATTTCGAGGTGAATTCAAAGAGGGAATTGATCGTCTGTCGTTCCATATTTTCAGAATCATGTAAATGCAAGAGTCAAAAATGCAATGAATTAAATATATTGTTACAAACTTTACAAATATTTGTATTCGTCTTGAAATACAAATGAAATATTACAGCGAAAATCGCATCAGAATCTGTCAGTTTTAGATGAAAACGGCATTTTCAGTGATTTGGCGACTTGTCAACCTTTTGACAAACTTATTGGCGAGTTGGTGAGATTTGATAAAAAAATTTATAGTTCTGGAAAATTTCATGATTTCAGCTCTAGGACCTTTATTAAGAGAGATAGCCTAGAATCTTCCAGAACGTTGGCGAAAGTCCTAGATTTTCACGCCAAGTCTGGTATAAATACCATCATCAGATTAACCTTGATTATTAGATTAGTATTGAAGACTTGAGTGTTAGTAAATGCTAAGTTTATGTTAAATGATAGTATTTCGCAATTACTGTATGAAAGTTCTAAGCAACGTGTTCTCTGGGATAACACTTGATACGAAAAGGTTTCCAAGAGGCCACTGGCACTGATTAATTAAAGTAACAATTGTGAGCATATGAGTTAGGAATACATGAGCTATTATAGCATTTAGTATCATCATACCATGAGTCTCTACAGTTTTATTTGATTTAGTTTGCTTATATTAACGTTCCGTTTCTAAAAAAAATACTAGGGGGAAAGTTTGGGGTCCACCTCGTAATTTTGAACGTCAGTCAGATGACAAGGACATCATCTGAGATAGCATACTCTCTCTAAACTTTCACACCATACCAAAGGAATGCCTTTTGGCCCCAACGGATTTAACATGAGTACTTTTCCGTTAACCAGGTGGAAGCGAAAAATCGCCAAATAATGGAGAATTTCGCCAAATTTCTTTGGTGATTTTTTTCCTTGCCCCCATCAAACGGAAAAGTACCTTAACAAGCGTTATGTGTGCATTCAAGTACAGCAACTAAAATAAAAAAATATAGTAACATATAGTTTTAAAAACTAACTCATAACAAAAAAAACTGCACTTATAATTTCAAAATCACATACCTATTTGACGTATTAAGTCAATGCGTTTTAGAATCATCGCATTTATAGGTTTGTGAAAGACGGCCAATCCCTTATTGGCTCAAAACTGATAGGTGTCTACACTTCTGAATGTTAAATATGAGTACCAAATTTTATCCAGCTAGCTCACTACGCTTTATAGTTATCGTATTAACTTGTATACAAATGGCCAGACATACAGACTTCCTCCAAATAGATCTTGCTCAAAATTTGATAAATATTTTTCAAATTTGGTGTAAAGACCAAATCATCCGTCTATCCATCTATCACAAAGCCTTTTGAATTATTTTGTAGCAAACAGAAGGACCGACAAGCAGGTATTTTCCAAAAACGTGTGTTTCTAATGTAGGCAGGTCTGCAACGTAGAGATTATTTAAAATATAGAATTCGAGTTTTTTGATAATTATAATCCTTCTCTGTGCTCAGTTTACTAGAAAATGAAAGGACTAGATAAATTTTGAGATATTTAAGCACAATAACACTATGAGATCATGTAATTGGTTTCCATTAGCTAAGTTCATATAAATAGTGAATATAATGATTATAAGGTTATTAAAATAACCCAGATTTAACATTTGATAATTTCAAGAAACCATGAGCATGAATTTTTATCTAATCGATTAAACTGATATTCAAATATAACCAATATCTCTAGTGAACCAGCTACTTGTCAACAAAAACTCGTATGATATTTGACAGTACAATATAATATTTAAAAAAAAACTTTATAAATGCTATACTATATAGTACAATATGTTATTCTTCTTGGAATATTTTTTATTGAACATTTAGAAATCTCCGTGAACCACTAAATATCACACGGTTCATGTAGAACTAGACAACACATTACGTAATGACATATACTAAACAGCTACTCCCGCCTCACATTCGCTTGCACAGCCCGTTTTTACAAGGGGGCACATTCAAACATATCACAGATAGAACAGATAAAGAACAACGAAGCCACGAACCTAGGACGCCCAGATCACGGGGAATTACCGCAATCCTTGTGTCAGAATGTCGGCGTTTTACCTGGAACACACTGTAAGGAAGTCGCCACTTTGTCTCCTGCTGGAAGAGACACATGATCGAACAATGATACTCCCATCCAGCGGTGAGGCTATTCAGCCTTTGTTACCCATTGTGTTTCACCCGTTCTTAGAATCCGAGAAGGACAGATGAGGGACCTCACATGTTTTCGGCTCATTAAAGCAGCGAACCGGGTCGAAATACCAGACGGGACTAATTCGTCTGTGGACCACCCCACTGGGTCCAATAATGAACAGATGCGGTTTACGACCATTGAAGAAATTAGTGTTTCCTGGAACCCATTAAAGAAAGAATCCAGGTGCAATCTAAAGAGCGGATGTCTCAGAAATCTTCCCACGATGGTGGCGCGAGTGGAAGTAGAACGTTTAGACAACCGGCATCTCCAGCGAGCCAATATCACCCTGAAAGGTGGAGCTTCGCGACGATTAAAAAGGTGTTCAAGAAGCCGATGGAAAAAGAAAGAGGAAAGAAAAAAGAGAAGAAGGAAGAAAGAGAGAAAGAGAGAGGAGGAGAAGGAAAGAGAAGGAAGCTGATCTGGAGGACGAGACGAGCTGTGAGGAGTGCTGATGTGAAGAGATACCAGGTGATCTCAAGTTTGTTACAAGATCTACCGGAAGAAATCCGTAGATCTCTGGAGCTACAGGCAGTAGCTGAATACGCAGACAGTTTGTGAGTTCCCGGCCTAGTTGTCGAACAGACCACCCTTTGTAAATATTCCTGTATATAATCTAGATGACGTGTTTTTTGTGTGTTAAGCTGTAAATAAAGCCTCTGTATATAATACGCTACCATTTCATTTGACCCGCCCGTGGTCAAGTCTTTACAACACAGAAAAAACTCCTGTCTAGCTTCTTTGATGACATTACGGAAAGAAGATAAAAATTTTAATTCAAAGTCCAATTAAAAAAATTTAAAACCCCTTTTCTTAGCAATCACTTATTGTCCAATAATTTGCTATACATCAAATTTTGTGGCTCTGGATTCAGTGGTTTTCTGTGTAAATTACTTTAAGCGATTTTTTTAAAATCGAACACGACGAATCACACTTCCAGTTTTCTTTAGGAAGTAAAGTTATTTAGTAGGTCAGTATTCAAGCCTGCTCATGTTTAAAAAAAACAATACTCCTTTATTGCTTTCAATTTCTAACCAGTGTTGACCAAATTGCCCTTTGGCTTTTGCAGAAGCGTCTCCTTTCTTTACTACTCTGGATATCGTTTGCACAGGATAGTCAAGGACAACTAAATGTGTATTTAAGAATTTTATCGATCCCTTTTATTTGTATTACGTGTATTGAATCAGGCAATGCAAGTTCAATTTTTTTTTCTGTGATAATCCGAAAGAATTCGATAGTATGTTTAAAAGTGAATATGTTAATACAATAAAGATTATGTTAACATATTGCTGACATACTATTTCTAAATTGTGTAAAATACGGTATGCATAATGGATTTAATCACGCTACCATTCATCCTAGAGTTATTAAATTTTGAACATAAACACTGGATAGTAAGTTCTAATTACAGAACCGGTCTTCTTTATGAAGGGGTCCAGGTGCAAGATGCTATTTGGAGCCCTAATTTTTTGTAAAGTAAAAAAAAAAAATAGGAATATTAATACACATTGTTAATGCATATTTATTTAATGCGTGATTATTATTTTGTTGTTTGGTTATACATCAACTATCAGTTTCAAAAAGATTTTTTTAAAAACTTGCAATTTCTTTTTAGATGCTTAATATGGCAAGTGCTTTTAAACATTATGAACACATGCTTGACCGAATATAATTCTTTATTATGCTGTCATACCATGATGTTGTTTTCTGGGATGAGGTTTCTGGCGTCAACAAAAATCCGTAATCTAAAAATAAAACAAAAATCCTTGGCGAAAAATTGAAATTTAATTATCTGCATGAGCATCTCAAAAAATCAGCTTTTAAGTCATCCATTTACAAAAGCTCTGATTTAAAAAATGAGTTAATGATTACAGCGAATAAAACCTAGAAAAACGTATTTTTGAGCACGTGATTCTATGAAATGAAATAAATAGGAAATGTGATATTTTTTTAAACAATCAATGCGAGACAAAGTTTTTTTGGATCGTTTGCAATACTAAAGTGACTCACTCAATGAAACCATTAAAATGAATAAAAAATATTATTTAACTTGCAAGACCAGGTGGGGCTTGGCCGTTCAAGAAGTTGTGTTCTGACACATTGTATGTGTCTGCGTGACTTTGAAATGTGCATGGCAGATTTTATTTTAATTGATTTTAATTTGCTGAAAGCAAATCAGCACTTGTTATATTAACTGCCAAGCAAGGTAAAGAAAAGTTTTAGCACAATTAATACCTCTAGAAATAACTCGTTATAATTATTATTTAGAATGTATTGCAATTAAGTCTTGTTCATTATTTATATCACTTTAATTCAAAATCAAATCCTATAGCAAATTTCCTGGATTAGGCTTTCATTTCCATTTTGTCAAAAAACTTCACAAAGTTTTTGTAACATTTCTCTAATTCATATGTTTCTTAAGTTTTTACATTAGTGATTAATTTGAATTCAGAAATAATATTTGGTATACTTTTAAATGTATTTTTTATTTGTACAATAACAATATCAATTACAGTGTTATAAAAATAACACCTAAATTCTTGTTCCTGATTTTTTATAACTTCATGTTCTGCTAATTCGGAATATAATTTTTTCCCTTTTTTGATGGTGGGGGGGTCTCCTGCATTTGCGGGGCCCCGGTGCATAGCACCCATTTCATCCCCCAAATGACCGGACCTGGCTAATTCACAAAGATTTTTTCAATATTTAATTAAAATTTATGTAAAAATTTATTTTTATTTTTTAAATTGTCTTAAACTAATTCGGGGGACATTAGTACACAAAAATTAAAATATAAAAATTAAATAATAATAATTAGAGTTTCAGTGATACCAACATTATTTTTCGTACATGTTTGATTCGAATTTTAATAACTACTTAAAAATATTCTAAATAAATTTTAAAATATTAAATATTTAATATACATTTATTTTCAATATTGAATTATTTATTTTTGATTTAATTTAAATATTATTTAATTTTTTAAAATATTTTTTAAAAATTCTACATTCAGAAATTAACCCTATGATCTTCCAAAACTTTCTCGCATATGTTCTAATGAAAGATTTTTTTGTCCTGTCTCTTGAACCTTGGATAAGGATAAGTTTTTGGAGAGATTGGTGACCAATAATTACTAAATATTGAAATTTGAAAGGAATTCAACATTTTTACTGAATATGTAGTAAAATTCTCGGTGATTAATCCCTGACACACGATTCAATGAACCCAAATATCAAATTTTCAGACACAATTTTTTAAACCAATTAAAATTAAAATTTCTCACAGAACTATAATTATAATTAAATTACAAGATTTTAAATTTGTGTATGAAATTTTATCGATCTAATATTCTTAGTTTTTATATTATTTTCAATTATAGTGTTAACTTTTATTCTGGCAGCTGTACAAATAGATTTCCCCTGTATATATTTCTCATAAAACCTGATAGCAATCTACAAATTTGATGTAAAAAAAAACATATACTAAATTTCGTTTGTCGAGATTAAAGCATTTTCGAGTTAGCTTTGTAGCAAGCAGACGGACAAAGATAATGCCAAAAAAGTATTTTCCGAATTTAAATTTTCAAGGGATTAAATTTTTAAAAAAACACAAAAGCTAAATTTTTACAGAGACCCTATACAAAAAAATAGTCCTAGTGAGTAAAACGTGTTCCATCCTGTAATAAGGTCATGCACAAAATTTCTGAATTTTATCTCAAAAAGTCTCAAACATGAAAGTACATAAATGCTGACTTAAACCACTTTTCGATAACTGAATATGAGTTGAATATACTTATGGTATCGATCGATTAAAATTTAATGGATGAATTGTTAGCGTTTGGATAAACAGTAAGACTTACTTATGGAAATAGATAATAATCTTATACTATAATACGAGGAATGGTTGTCAAGTCGAAAATCGCCCCAGAATTAATAAACTCCGGTAAACTTGGGGGTCTGGGGTTTTTGGTCACGAGGAATCGATTGGCGCCGGTTTTGAAGCGCTACGGTTGAGCAGTTCGGAGTTACAGATAGGATATTTTCAAACTTTAATAGTTCGCCATAATGGCTACTTAAATTTTCAAGTGGTAACGTGCTGCCATCTATAGCCAATATGCCATCTATATCAATATTCATATATATATTTTTTCATTTCATGCAGACACGTGATGAAAATTGCATTTTTATATGTTTAATGCGCAATAATAATTTTTTTTTTAAATTTGAGTTTTTGTCAATCTGATGGCAACATATTAATAAGATAATTGTTTCCCTTTTACTCGTAACGCATGCTTGGAGCTTAAGTTTTAATTTTATCTTATACTATAATACGAGGAATGGTTGCCAAGTCGAAAATCGCCCCACATTTCAACATTCATCAGAAAAAAATAAGGATAACTTTGATATTTTTACTAAATTTTCTTTCAAAAAAGTACGATTCTAATTCCACTGCTTTTTATTAATGGTGCACTTTGACCGGTTATCTTTTCACCAATGGTTTCACAAATTTTCTTATGGCATGTATTGTTTTGATAAATCACAATTGAAAATTTAAATATTCGAGTTAGCTTCGATACCTGTTTTCTCCGAGCGGAGCTCGGTCACCCGCTGGTGTATGATAAAGTTAGATAAGACACAGTATACAAACCTAGATAGGACGGTATGGGTAATTAAATTAAATAGGAATGCAATATACAGATCTAGGTAGAATGATATGTATGATAATGATTAAGTAAAACAGAACACCAAGTACAAATCTAATCAGAATGCAATATGCAAATCTAAACAGGGCGATAGATATGATAAAATTAAATAGGAGGCTTTTAGAATATTTAATTTACGAGTACAAAAAAATTTACATTCAAAATGATTCGTGTTTCTCATAGTGTAATTCATATAGCCAGGTTACTCGGCAATTGTAAAATTATATTCTATGAAACTTATATTATATATTTTATCTAGCAAGAAATATAGGGTGAATATTTTTTTAATGTCATATCCATTTAGATTATGTTAAAAAATAAACTTGAAAGACATTTTCTTAATTTAAGATTAGAATATTAAGAAATCTTAAATAAGAAAAGCCCTTAAAATCTGAGAAATTTTATATCTAATTAAATTAAATTAAATTCTCAACTTCTGCATCGTGAAAGAAATACCTACCTTTTATGCATTACCCTAAGCGATTTCGAGCTTAAATTATTCAAAAAAAACTTAACAGTAACAACATCATGTTCTTACATGATAATAAAATTACGTGAAATTGAAGAGTGGTAACGAAATATTAACCTTTGGCACGAATTTAGTTCTCTTATTGAATCCATTTTGTGATCTCTGGCGAGATTCCTGACTTTAATCCTTGGAACGTAGTTAATTGTATCCAAAAATCAAATTTATGATTTAGGACCATTACAATTTATTGGAGCCAAAATATGATACAAAACTACAACCCTGGTAAAAAAATCGCATCCCAAATTTGATATATTTAAGTCAATGTAGCTTTGAGTTGTCGTGTTTGCATGTTTTTGAAAGCACTGATCAGCAGACGTTCAACCCTTTATTGAGCCCCCCCCCCTTTATGGGACAAAATTTGGTAGCAATCTTACTATATAGGTCATAAATCTATAAACAAAATTTTATTCGTCTAACTCTCTTATTTTAGCATCTTGTTAACTTATATTCCAAATACAGGATCACCAGATTTTTCTGAATAGACTTGTAAGGATCGCATACCATATTTCATCCCTGTTGCTCAAATTTGTGTGTGTGTGTGTTTTCCTGTCAGATAAATGGAAATATTCCTAAAAAGTATTTTCCGAACTCGGGGGGGGGGGGGTTAAAAGGTACGGACTCTTCAAAATGTTCATTTTTTTTGACAAGTACAACTATTTTCTACGAATATGAAAAAGTAAATAAGTATATCTCCTTTGATTAGAAAACTAGAATATTTCTACCATTTGCTTCATAATTTGTTTTCAAATCTATTAATTTGTATATATATATATATATACAATGAAGTGACAAAAGTCATGGGATAGCAATATGCAAATATACAGATGGCAGTAGTATCGCAGCGAAAAAGTATAAATGCGCAGTTCGTTTTCCAGAGCTTTCATTTGTGTTCAAGTTATTCATGTGAACAGGTTTTTCGTGATTTATGGTGGCAAGACGAGAATTAACCGACTTTGAACGTGGAATGTTAGTTGGAGCTAGACGCATGGGTCATTCCATTGCGGATATCGTTAGTGAATTCAACATTCCGAGATTCACAGTATCAACAGTGTGCCAAGAGTATGAAATGTGAGGCATCCCATCCCATCATGGACAGCGCATTGGGCGACCACCTGCATTTAACGACCGAGACCGTAGACGTCTGTGTAGAATGGTCAATGTTAATAGACACGCAACACTTCGTCAAATAACTGCAGGAATCAATGTGGGACGTACGAGGGACGTGTCCGATAGGACTGTGCGGCGAAATTTGTCTTCCTTGGGCTATGACAGCAGAAGACCGACTCGAGTGCCTTTACTGACAGCCCGACATCGCCTGCAGCGACTCTCCTGGGCTCGTCAACATATCCACTGGTCCCTAGACCAGTGGAAAACCGTGGCGTGGTCAAATGAGTCGCGATTTCAGTTGTCACGAACTGATGGTAGACTTCGAGTGTGGCGCAGACACCACGAAGCTATGGACCCAAATTGTCAGCAAGGCACTGTTCAAGCTGGTGGTGGCTGCATAATGGTGTGGGCTGTTTTTACAGGGTCTGGACTCGGTCCTCTGGTGCAACTGAACCGATCATTGACTGGAAATGGTTATGTTCAGCAGCTTGCAGATCACTTGTAGCCATTCATGGACTTCACGTACCCACACAAGGATGGGATTTTTATGGATGACAATGCGCCATGTCACCGGGCCAGAACTGTTCGCGATTGGTTTGAAGAACATTCCGGACAATTCCAGCGCATGATCTGGCCGCCTAGATCGTCCGATTTGAATCCCATCGAGCATTTATGGGACATCATCGAAAGGTCCGTTCGTGCCCAAACTCCTGCACCATCCACACTTTCACAATTATGGACGTCTATACAGACAGCATGGCTCAATATTCCTGCAGACGACTTCCAGCGACTTGTGAACTCCATGACACGTCGAGTTGTTGCACTTCGCCGGGCAAAAGGAGGACCGACACGATATTAACAGTCATGCCATGACTTTTGTCACTTAAGTGTATATATATATATATATATATATATATATATATATATATATATGAGTACCCTAATACGCTCCCCATGTTGTTGTAGTTGTTTTTGTGTCCATTTTTATGTGTTCTTCAGTTTTTCCAATCATCGATTTTATTCCATTAATTATAATTCATCAATTGTTACACGCGATTCTTTGTTCTATCATTTAATTGAGATTTCTTGCGATATCATTTACAATGAATGTTTTCTCTTTGATACAATATCTTTTCTGGGGCCCTGAATTGCTGATAATGAACATATCATGAAAATTAAATTTAAAAAAATCCTTGAAAAAATTGAAATCCAATTTATTTTTCCATCAGTATAAATACAGGATTGTTGTAATTAAAGTTCCACTTTTCCCTTCGTGAAATGGTCACGAAGGGAAAACTACTGAACCAAACATTTTCAAATTTGGCAAAAATTTAAACAAGGTCATGGAAATTTCTTTTTTTCCCAAAAAAGTTCGAAAACTCACAACTAGGGGAAAAGTGGTTAAAATATATGCAATATTGTTAAGCAAAATGCGACATGAAGACATCGGTTTCAAATATGTTTAATCATTTATGAAACGTGTTATAAAGCATGCTTAGGGAATGTTTTTTCAAATGCACTGGTTATGGTGATAATCTAAAAAATTTGGAGAAATTAAAAGATGTGGTATACCGACAGGTACGCAACACGTACATTCTTAATATGTTAAGAACTATTGTTGAGAATACAATAATGCGATTTAATTTGCTATGAAAAATGGTAGGTGCCACATGCATACTTTGTTACACGTTTCAGAAACGATTAAACAAATTTTGCCTTATTTTGCTTAACAATACTGCCCTTACCCCCTGGTGGTGAGTTTTTTTTTTGGGGGGGGGGTCTTTTTCTTTCTTTTTTTGGCTTAAAAGAATTTTTTAATGGCCTATTAACAAGTTTTGTAACATTTGGTCCGGTAGTTTTTCTTTTGTAATCATTTCAAAGTAGAATTAAATTATAACCACCCTGTATATTAATTTTATAGAATTATTTCAAAAAAGTATTGTATCAAGTAATGATTTCTAGTGAGTAGTTTCAAAATTCATTGAATTATCAAGGGTTCATTTTGCTTATTTTGTTGTTAATATAATATTTCATCGTAAATTGCCAATTCCATACTAGTACCAACACCAAAAATTGGTAATTGTCTAAACTCTTCATTTTTCGTTTTGATTATAATGAGACAGAGGTGACCTGGTTGTAAAGTCTGAACTCGTGAGCTGTAGGGTTTCAGGTTCTCGACCCGATTCCACCGAAGAGACGTCGTATAAAGGGGTTTGTTGCCCGTTAAATCTGTAAAGTCAAACGTCCTCCCGCTGGTGTGGTGTGATGTGGGGAGGTCAGAGTCACCTAAAGTGTCTTCCTCGTCATCTGACATCGGTTCAAAATTACAAGATCTCTCCCAATACAGCTTTGATGTTTCTTTACAATGAGACGTTAATATAGCTAAACTAAACTTATATTTATAATGACAGCTTCAATATATTACATATTTCTATTTTCCTTCTTTCCAGGTGAACCACCAGAAGAAGACGACATGCACAAAACTTCGCCATACGTTAGAACTGTTGTGGCAATACACACCTTGCGAGACAGAGCCAAAGAGGCGGTCGATTCTCTGAATGAAAAAGGACTTGCCGAAAGGGTGAGCGAGAGCTGGGACAAGACACAGGAGGTGGTCACGAACCAAACAAGGAAACTTTTCAAGCATCCGGATGACGTCAAACTGGACCACATTCCCCAGAAGTACGGGTACGTCTTCCGCCCCAAGAGCTTCTGGGAGCTGGTTCTCCTGAGCGGGACGGTATGCGGCATCGAGTTTTGCTATTCGGCCGAAACAGCATTTGTAACGCCAATCCTTCTTAGCCTTGGATTGAACATCAAGTTCGTCACAATGATTTGGTGTCTGAGCCCTCTGATTGGGTTGGTTTTCACTCCAATCCTCGGGTCTATGAGTGACAGCTGCGAATCTCGGATGGGCCGTCGAAGACCCTTCATTCTTTTATACTCCATTGGAATTCTGTTGGGCCTCGTTCTCGTTCCAAATGGGCATACGATAGGCTTAGCTTTAGGTGACACCTATAATCTTCGGAATAACCTTCCAGTAGCAAATAGCATCACTGCCTTGAACGACACACATGTCATTTTGAGCCAAATGAATGATTTGAGCCCCTCAGAACTCAAAAGCATGGCATACACACAGTTACCTGATTCTACAACAGCAGCAAATGTGTTGGATTCAATTAAATTATCAGATTCTGATGAAAATTCTGAAACCTCAAATAATACATCGAAAGCAGAATCAGATGCTGGTTCTGAAGCTAAACTAAGACGGAAGAGAAGCATTGACCCAATAGCAGAAGTGACCAATACAGAAGAAACCGGTAATATTTTCCAAGGTCATGTTCAACCATGGAGTATTGCTTTCACAGTCATTGGCACTATGTTGTTAGATTTTTGCTCTGATGCTTGTCAATCTCCATCTCGGACATACTTGCTGGATGTTTCTCTACCTACTGATCATGCAGCAGGTCTGAGTACCTTCACTCTGATGGCCGGCTTAGGTGGATCCATGGGTTATATGATGGGCGCCATCCATTGGGAAGATACATTCTTAGGCAAACTCCTTGGTGGTCAAGTAAATACGGTATTCACTATTGTCACCATCATCTTTATAATTTGTCTTATATCAACTCTGTGCAGCTTTCCGGAAGTTCCTCTACCAGTTCTGCAAGATCCGAAGATGTTTAATGAATACCAAGAAAAAATACACGTCGGAAGTCGGCCTGATGTCAAAGAAATGATGGCGCTTGAAAACAAACCTCCTCCCATTTATGGTTCAACGTCTGAAAACAATGGATTCGGTAATATCGCTGAAGATCAAGTTCCTACTTCAAAATCTTTGGATAGCTTGTCGAGTGTTAGTAAACCTGAAAGTGGAACAAGTAAGATTGTTAAAATTCTTTCTCCTTTTAGTAGTAAAAGGAATGTTGGAAATTGAGAATTCTTACCTTTCCAAACTTCCTTCCTTTTGAACTTCCTATGTTTTATTTGCATTCATTCAGTTGGCGTTACACTCTCACAGAGCATTTAAACGTTTACTGTAATATTAGAACAATTAAGTTTTTATTAAGTACAACGTAACAATACACAAATCATAAGCATCACGAATTTAGAGCCTAAAGTATTCTTTTAATTGCCATAATAAGCGCATGGAGTAGTATTAACTACTTCACGAAAATTTATTTGACAAAAACACAAAACTCGTGCAAAAAAATTAATGGAAGATTAGCAATGATATTTGTCCTCATAACCATTTAATAATTCTTTGCCGTTTGTCAAAAAAAATAATTAAATAATCGGACTACTAAATGATAATAAACAGTAAAGAAAATATTTTTAAAGATTTTCAATTATTTCAGAATCAATATACACTAAAACAACGTTTGATAAGGGAGACTTGGCCTAATTTAATGAGTTTTTTTCATAAAAATCGATGCCAAAAAAGAAATTTTCCTTGTTATACACATAGAAATATTCTGTTCTTCAGAACATGTAGTGAAAGCTTCATAAGCCAGATAACATTTGCAATACATAAGAAATTACTTTTGTATTGTGGTGATGTTACTTGGCTACAAACCCTCCGACTCGGAGTTCGGTTCTAGGGCAATCCGCATTTGCCATAATCTCAAAAACAGACCTCGAAAAGACAATAACTCTGGCAAAGAGAATAGTCCTATGAATGCGAAGATTAGGAACAAGGCAATCAAGAAGCTGTTTTGTTTGCAAATTTTTCATATGTTCGAGAAAAATAAAAGCAGATGGCAGGTATTCATTAATGAGCATTGCAAAATTGATGTTTGCTAAACTTCATTCGCAAACAAGTCAGTTTTCCCCCAATTCAACTAAAAGGTGATGGTGCAACATCATGCGTTTACCAAATGTTCTAATGAGCAATTGTCAGTGTTCCTTGCAGTAAATCCGGAGGAACGTGCTAGAAGAATTCAAGTTAATTTGCGCTGGGATACGGATAGCACGTCTTCCCGTGATTGAATCATGATTGATTGTTCTGCAACTGTTCTATTTGTAAGGTGAGTGATTGCCCCCCCTTGTAAAAAGGATCTGTGCAACCAAATGTGATGCGTGAGTAGCTAAGTCGTATTCTTGCCCCTAGTTGATTCTTCTTCAAATAAGAGACACTCATTTCGGCATAAAAGGGCTGATACGTCAGTGAGTTTGTTCATGTCAATTACCATTAGAAACAACAACAAGGTAATTTGAATCTCTGAGGTGATCGGGCAGAAAATTCTGTCCCTATAGATGATTCTGTTTAGGCGTTAATTTCAAACTTGTGTTTTACTTTCGACGAGATAGCGATGTGAGGATTTTCAAATAACCAAATATGTGCATTGTGTGTGTTGAAAACATCTCCTTTAGTAAAGTTGGCTTCGTCTGAGAATAAAACTCGAGCAGAAAAGTGTGCATCTTCCTGCGTGGCATCAAGTATCAAGCGAGCAAACTCCACCCGATTTGGGATTTTCATTGAAAAATGTTACCAGACCTGTGTTTCTGGAATTTTTTCATCTCTTAAATGCTTATTATAATTGCTCTGAATTTTTCTTTCGAATTTGGCAATGCTCTCTTTGAGCATCGGTACTGATATTCCAACGACGTTTTCTGGTTCCCATTTTAATTTTTGTTGAATATCTTTAAAACTTCCCAATTCTCACTCTACATGCTTATATCAAATCACATAATATAAAATTCTTTAGGTTTTTTAAGCTGTTAATTTTCTTCAATTTTTATTATTCTTGTAATTGTGGTTTCCAAACTACTTTTTCGTTTTCAGTAATTTACGACCCTCTAAATCATCAAACACACTTTCTACCAATATGGAAAAAAACTTTTGAGAATGTTTTTTCTCTTTAAAAAGATTCATAGTTGAAACATCATTTGTTATTTTTTTAATTAATTTTCTACATTCTCCAACAGTTCTCGGATTCCCTATATTTTCACTATTTTCCCCTACTAAATGTCATTTGGGATCCTATGTCGTTTGGCGATTCTTTATTCTCTTGATGCCTTCTGTCATCCCTCTGAATTTGTCGGTCGAATTCGGCAACACCCCGTGTGTGCGTGCGTGTTTGTGTGTGTGCTCTGTGATATTCTATAGAATCTACTGTTCCACTGTCTACTGCTTGTCCAGTAATAAAGCACTCCTTATATAGTAGAAAGAGTAACTCCTTCTGTTGCTGCTTATTTTGAGGATTTGCGTGTGGGAAAAACAATAAGAGGGACTTGCAACGTCTTCTATTGACAATGTTTTAACCTGAAACCAAAAACTATGGAAGAAAAAAAGTTTGCAGTGTCACATGAATTTGTAACAAGAATTTTTCATATACATTTTTTAGATACACATTTTTGAAAATTGTCGGTTTATTTTAGTACTAGCTATATATAGAGCTATGAAAAAGATGAATAAGCATTTATTTTCATAACTACTCCAATAAAAGAATTTGGTGTTCCTATTCGAAAATTTTCACATTTTGCCACTATAACCATAATCGTTTGTGCTTAGCGTTTGTTTCTCTTATCATTCTTGAATGCTTACCTCAGAATATCTAGTACCAAAATTTTATTTCGTTCTTATTAATATTTACAGTTTCATACATTGGGATGGTTTTTTATTATCATTCGGCACTTTTCTCGGCTCTTTACTTTGGTATTGATACAGAACTCCTACCGGAAAACCGAAATCATTACAATACTTCGAATACTATATATTTTTTTGTTAAAAATTCAAATGCTATGGGCATCATGAAAATAAATAAACAAAGAGAGAAAGTGAGTCAGTACTGTCTTTCTATCTCGGCTACCCTGGAATTAACACAAAAATATCCTGCAAGAATAATTCAATTATCTCATAGTTTGTGTACTGCTTTACAGTTTAAAAAAATCAAAGTTTCTATATACGTTCTGAAAAATTATTGAAATGAATTAGTTCGAGCTTTTTTCTTCTCATATCAATTACAGGAAAGGACTCGGCAATCAGCATCGTGGCATCCATAGTAGCAGCCGAGGAACATCCAAGCCTGAAAGACTTCTTGAGATCCTTATTCAGCATGCCGAAGTCCCTGAAAATCCTGTGCCTCACCAACCTGTTCTGCTGGATGTCTCTGGTCAGCTATTCGCTGTACTTCACGGACTTCGTGGCCGAATGCGTCTTCGGGGGCGATCCGCAAGCACCCGAGGACTCGGAAGAATATCAACTCTACATAGAAGGAGTCCAGTTTGGCTGTTGGGGGATGGCCCTCTATTCCCTGTCCTGTGCAGTGTATTCCTATTTCATCGACGGTCTTGTCAAGAAAATTGGTAAGTTCTCAAAATTATTTTCCTTATATAATTCTCTCCAAAGTTCCCTCGTCTGCAAATCATTAAATCAATTATAAAATGGGAAAAGTTACAGTTCGTGTTATTAAGCCAAGACAAATAATGACAATAATAATTGCTCTGATCATAATTCGAATATGTGCCAAATTATTTAATGCATTTTGTAAGTACTTTTCAATTTCTACTGTTAGCTCACACTCTCCCTATATATATATATCCTGTTCAAATTTTCAATTGTCAATAAAATACTTTTTATTCATCCACTCAAGTTCTAACACATTTTTAAAAACTTGTATTGGATGAGACTTGATGTTAATACAGTTTTTTTCAAATATTAATGCATTCATTAAATTTAACTAATTTTTAATACTTTAAATAGCTTCAACAGTTTGTAATGAAAATTGAAATCTAGCTCGATTGCTAAAAGGCGAGGATTTCAATATTATTGGCTTGCAGGCAAAGAATGCGAATTTAATAATTTTCTGATAAATTATTTATATTAATTGTGGTGATTTAATAAAAAGTAACTAAAATTTTAAAAAATTTGACTTAAACAGGAATTGACTTAAATTTTTTAAATTTATTGCTTGTTGATATTAAAAACTCTAAACTAACTTTTTAAAAATTATTTCGATTCCACAGATGAGAGATGCACAATAAGTAATAAAACAATATTTATAGAATTCTTTGTAATGCCTAACCCTTTGCACCTTTAGATGCATTCTCTAAAGGTTCAAAACTTCTAAACGTATTTATTGCACATCTGGCCAATTTTGAGAATTATCCGAAGTTGCTTCGCACCTAATTTTGCTGGTAAATGCTTTGTTAAATACAAGGTGATGAGGAAAAAATAAAGGGTGCCTGGGAGCACTGCAATTAATTTATTTTTATAAATCCAATTTACCAAGAAATTAGAGTTGTTCAAGTTTTCTACAGCTGTTCTATCTATGCTTCTTTGATGACATGACAAATGTCTATGCTGTATTCTAGATTTTGTCACACTCGTGGTAAAATATTTTTTCAACTACTTCGGTTTTGGAGGATCTTTGTTCTCGTTTAGTTTTATTACATAAGCAACCCGTGTCCTGAAACTGTTTCCCCACCGTTCAAAATAATAACAATACTTTTTTTTTGCCGAATATCAGGGGGAAAATATTTTTGAAGGACGATAAAGGGAGATGTTTTGGCATATTCCAAAAGCAAAATGAATGTTTTCTCCTGCGTAGATAGCGCCATTTTGATAATGACGATGGCGGTTATCGTAATTATCACCTATTTTGCTGCTGGAAGGACTTTCGCTGTTGCCAGATAAAACTCATATAAATGTGGCTTTAGAATAATTTCATTCCCGCTAAATAAATAGTATACTCCTATACTTTCATTGTTGCCAGATAGCTGTTCCGCTGTAGCCGTATATATATACACAGGGTGTTTCAGTGAACCGTTTCAGAACTTCTAAGAGGAATTGGGTACATCCTGACGAACCGAAATCATATACCCTATGTTAGTCAGAAATGTTTTCCTGACGCGGTAGATGGCGTTGTGTGAAAAGTCTGAGCTTGCGTACAGGGAATCTTCATTTCGCACAAAAACGCCAAGTTAGTAGGATGAATGATTACACGATCGCAGAGTTAGATTATATGCATTTGGCGTACGGGGCTGCAAATTGTAGTGGGCCATCCCCGCACAGCGTTTGTACTCGGAACGATATCCGACGAGGCATATTCCCAGTCATAATTTCTTTGCAAGATTGCACCAGAGGTTAGCTGAGGCAGGTTAATTAGAAAGAGCTCATAGTGACAAGGTAAGAACAACACGGACTGCACACGCTGAACACAATGTGCTGTAGCATGTACAGACATAACATAACATCTCTCCATGCCCCTGCAACTATGATCGTTGAGATCATTTAAGCAGTTTGGTGGACATGGAGAGGAGGAGTTGAACTTAGCCTTTGCGGGATCCCACTAAGTCCCGCATCAGAAGTTGCTTCCCGAGCATCTTTATTGAATCTCAAAATAAAAAACTTGGTTACATAGCATAGTAAATACAATTACAAATAAAACAAAAGAACATTAAAAAGAGGATATTTACAATTATGTACATCGCTGACTACAGTTGCGGCATCACTACAGAATTTGAGGCCGGTGCTGTTATTTTCTTGATGTTAACATTTTGGTTGGATTAAGTTTTGTAAGTTGTTTAGATAGGCTATTTTTTCCTATATATGCCCTGTTGATCATCCGAGAGGCTACCATATTCTAGGGAGATCTGGTATTGAATTAGAGAGGTAGAGGGGTGGGTGGTCCAGCCTTTGATGGTGCGTTCGATGTCCTGCAGTGATAGTTTTTTGTCGTTGGGTGCCCATTTTTTTAGTCTAATCAAGGCGACTACCTTCGCCTCTCTTTGTAGGTGGAAGTAGAGGGGCGGGATGCCTAAAATGGTCCGCAGAGCTGCCGTAGATGTTGTTCGGTACGCTCCCAAGATGGCAAGAAGAAATGGCCATTGGATGGTGGAGACCTTTCTCTCCATCATCTCGGAAGGGTCAATGCAGCATGTCAAAGGGAATCCAAAAACGAGTACACGAAGAGTAGTAAACGCAGTCGGGGTTTCCCAAAAGCAGCGTCTGGAGGATTCTCCAAGAAGAAGACATGCATCCGTTTCACGTGCAATGTGTCCAGACCCAGAAACCGGAGGATTATGTACATCGTATTACTTTCATACAGTGGTACCCAGGAAAATGTGCTACAAACCAGCAGTAGCTTCCGGAGAGATTCGAGATATGCCTGAAGTATTCCAGAATGTTCGGATGTCCATGAGTCGGAGATGTGAGGCGTGCATTGTAGCCCGTGGAAGAAACTTCGGACACTTACTTTAATTCATGTACCATTTGCTTCTTTTCCTACATTATTAAAACGATTTCTCATTTACGGTCTCTTTTCTTTATGGGGTTTCTGTGTACAACACCGCTTCAGGAAAGCATCTCCGACCCCACATTTCTGTATGATTTCAAGTTGCTAGGATGTACCCTATCCCTCTTAGAAGTTCTGAAACGGTTCGCTGAAATACCCTGTATATAAAGAGAGAGAGAGAGGGAGTTCTGAGTGTTTTCTGATTTATTTTTGACGGATACGGACTTGGTTTTGTTTTGCCCAGGCATAATTTTTTAGATAAACTATTTATATTTATTGTAAATATTTTATAAATAGTAACTAAAATAACATTTTTCTTTGTTGACCAAAGTAGGAATAGACAATTTTTTTTTCATATATATTACTTGTTTTCATCTCCAGGTGCCAAGCCCACATACATCGGAGGGCAGCTGGTGTACTGTTTCGGAATGATTGTCATGGCAATATGTAGGCACAAAATAGCTGTTATCCTGCTGTCTCCGGCGGCGGGCATTATGTACGCAACGCTTTTCACCATGCCTTACATCCTGATTGCTCATTATCACTGCACCAATACGGTAAGGGCTCATAAATATATTCATAATGTGTTTATTTTTAAAACCTTCAATAATTTTTCTTTCTTTTTTTAAAATATAGAACAAAGTTTCACAGAAGTTTGACAGTAAACTAAAAATTCCGGCCGGATTAATAAATGCACCAGATTAGTGAGAACTTACTTAAAAAAACATTTCGATAGTAAATTAAATAGCATTTTAATCGTTAAATTAATGTTTATTACACAAAATAATAAAAATTATGCTAGAAGTTTTACATTTTATGTCATAAATATTACAAAATATAGTCCTATGTCAGGGCAAAACCGACGGCCAGGCACCATGTGATCTGTGAAATAAATTATCTTCTTGAAGCATTCTCAGGGAAAATTTACTTAGAGTTAAACAAATTTTTCTGAAACTTCCCTGGTTCAAGTTAAACCTTCTTCTAGTACAAACACATTTAACCAAGTCCAAGAACAGCGATGTCAGCATAAAAGGGAAGACTCACAATTTTTCTTTAACCAAAGCAACTTTGGATATTTAATATGGCACCAAAGCTTGAAGGAATCTTAATTCCCAATAAACTAGTAAATTACAGTCTTGAAAGATTTATAGTAAAAATTTATTTACACTAAAAAGCGTCATAAAAAACCCCCCTGGTATATGCATGCATACACAGATAAAGAGATATTGAACTCATCAGAATACAGCACTGTGGTCACCAACGCCTTTAATGGATAACAAGCATCTGGCACAAATGCTAGATTGACCTTGTTGCGACAATGGCAGGTTATGAAAATTTAAGTGAGTTTGAATGTGGTATGATAGTTGTCACACGACAGATGGGACACAGCACCTCCGAGTTAGCGATGAAATAAGGATTTTACTTTACGACCATTTCACGAGTCTACCTTGAATATCGGGAATCCGGTAAAGCATCAAATATCCTACAAAACTGCGGCCGAAAAAGATCGTTCAAGAATGGTAACAACGACGAAAATTATTAATCGTGATAGAGGAGCAACCCTTCCCCAAGTAGCAGCAGATTTCAATACTGGGCCATCAACAAGTGTCAGCGTGCGAAACATTCAACGAAACATCATCGATATGGGCTTTCGGAGCCGAAAGCCTACTCGTGTACCCTTTATGACTGCACGACACGAAACTTTACGCCTCGCCTGGGCCCGTCAGCACCGACATTGGACTGTAAATGACTGGAAACACGTTGCCTGGTCTGACGAATCTCGTTTCAAATGGTATCGAGGGGATGGACATCTACGGGTATGATGACAAATTCATGAATCCACGGACCCTTCATGTCAACAGGGAACTGTTCTAGCTGGCAGAGGCTCTATGATGGTGTGGTGCGTGTGCAGTTGGAGTGATATGAGACCCATGATACCTCTAGATACGAATCTGACAGATGACACGTACCTAAGCCTCCTGTCTGATCACCTGCACCCATTCATGTCCATTGTGCATTCCGATGGACTTGGGGAATTCCAGCAGGACAATGCGACACCTCACACTTCTAGAACTGCTACAGAGTGGCTCCGAAAACACTCTTCGGACTTTAAACACTTCCGCTGACCACTTAAATCCTCAGATATAAACATTATCTATCATATCTGGATTATTTTTTTTTTTGCAATATTCTGTTTAAAGAAGATTTCCACCCCCTCATAAACTTGCGGATCTATGGACAGCCCTGAAGGATTCAGGGTCCCAGTTACCTGAAGCACTGCTTCGGATTTTAGTTGAGTTTGTTGCGGCACTTATGACTCGCGGGGTAGTTCAACTATTGTAGTTTAAGTTCACATCACATTCACTACATTATTCAACAACGAATCTATAGTATTAAACCCATAATTATTTCCTCCCGTTTTATGTTCCCAGCCATCCCTATTAGAACAAAATATAGCGCAAAATTTTCATGAACTTGGATATTCTGAAAATTGGCCAATACTATTGAAATATCGTAATAAAGTTGTTAGACATTTTGTGTTAATGAAGAAACCATGCTTTCATTCATTAGATGATAGTTTTATCGCTAATTATTGCACTGATTTCAAAAGAAAAAGTGATAAGCATAGATGCCAAAGCTTCTTTTAAAAATTTCAAATAATAAAATATCGATTTTACAATTGAAAACTTCTGCCTCCCTCTGATTGAAAAACTAATGTGCCAGTTTGTAAGCCAACAAACACCTTGGAAGATTTAGAGTTTTAATACCTTGACTGTAGTATCACCCATATTCGTTTGATAGTAAAAGTTATCATTCAGTACAGAATTTGATGCAAACAAAACGCGCCCATGTTTCATAAAAATCTTCTTCTTTCAACCCGTTATTCATCATATGAATCCCCTGTGATCACATCTACTATCTAATTAGATCTCCGAAGCAGTTAGGATTTTGCAAGGAAGTGAGCATCTAATTAGATATCTATCTGAATCATAGGCATGAATTACGGCAATGAAGGTGCTAGACAAGAGGAAAAACCACTTAAAGTAATATTAAATATACAATCCACTATACAGCATACATAGACAATTAATTTCGTATGAAATATGACAGAGTATAAAGAAGCTCTGTTGAGTTTTATTATTACATTTCAAACCATGATTTATGCATATAATTCAGATAATCTAATTAAATTAATCATTATTGTTGTCCCTTAATTATAAAAAAGAGGGTCTATCGAATTAGATGGTAGAACGACTATCTAATTATTCCTTATTGCTCCTCCTTAATTATAAAAAAGGGCTATCTAATTAGATAGTAGAAGGGCTATCTAGTTATTTCTTATTGCTATCTCTTAATTATAAAACAGAAGATCTATCTAATTATTCCTTATTGCTATCCCTTAATTATAAAAAAGAAGGGTTATCTAATTAAGTAATAGATTTGAACTAATATGTAAATACAGGAAGCGCAAGCGAATAATTAGGCAATTTATGCATGTTAAGTCTATTAAGCATGCACAAATAAAAGAAAATTTTGATATGAGAAACGGTTCGTCTTATCAAATTTTAAAAAATGAAACAGCAGTTTCAAAAAAAAATTGGATTATACCTCCCCCCCCCCCTTCCCTAACACATCACAACCACCCCAAAAAAGCTTTGATTTTCGAAATTTTATGGCTACGGCCAAGTAAGAGATTTTTTTAAGAATTGTTCGCTTCATGAAACTGTACGATTAAAGCTCGGATTTGATAATTACGTCATTGTTAGGCAGTCTGTATCATGTATCATTAGGCCATTATCCTGTAATATTCGCAGGAGAGCTCACGTGCTTACTTTTTTCATGTATTCTACACATGAGCAATTGTGATAACCGCCGGCGTCTTGGCACAGGGGTAGCCCGTCTTCCCCGTGCTCTGGGCGTCCCGGATTCGAGTCGCGGTTCGGATATGGTTGTTCTTCTGTGATTTATCTGTATGGTATATGAATGTGCCCCCCCCCTGTAAAAAGGGGCTGTGCAAGTAAATGTGATGAGTGAGTAGCTAAAGTTGCACTCTTGGCCCTAGTTGGTGCTACTGCAAAACAAGAGACGCTGATTAAGATTAAATCGCTGACTACCTCAGTGAGCTTGTCAATGGCAACCGCCATAAGAATTAACAACAACTACTACATTGTGTTGTTTGACACAGAGAGCTACTCGACTTGTTTGCAGGCACACGAAAAATTCTGAATGACCGGACGCCTCTGCAATATTGGTGGGAACTAAGGCTCAGTCCAAAAGGACTATCACCTGTCAAGGCACAACCTCTCCTAAAGGAGGGTCATCCCATAATCGGTAGAAAATAACTGCCCCCCTTCAAGTTTCGTATTCATGAATTCGGAGAGTACCAACTAACATTTTGGAAATTTCTCACTCCCCCCCCCAAGTCTGAAGTGCTCCCCTAGAGAACCAGTGTTGCGATATCTTCAAAGGAAGTAAGCAAATTCTGTTATTATTTATCATTGCAATCTAAAACTAATGACAATATTTATTATTTTCTTTCAGTTCTCTAGCGAGAAGAAAGGTGTGATTGGAGGTGTCCGAGGAATCGGAACGGATGTAGCTGCCGTCAGTAGCATGGTTTTCCTTTCCCAATTTACTTTATCAGTATGCATGGGAAGCATTGTGGAGTTGGTGGGCTCGAAGGTAGCCACCGTGTGCGCTGCGGCTCTCCTCAGTGGTTGCGGAGCTATATCTGCAACACAAGTTCTTTATCTTGACATATGAGTTTCAACCCACGTCTAGAACCATCGAATTATTTTATTTTTGCTCAAGTCAAATGACTATCTGTTTATGGACAATTATAAAAGAATTGTTCAGAAGAATTGCTCGATGTGAATGGTTGAATTTTCCGAGTAATAACAAAAAGGAAGAAGAAATGTTTTTAAAAAAAGTTTAAAATTTATTTTACGTACGTAATAATTGCCCTATTCCATTTTCATAGGCTTATGTGGAAACACATTTTATTGAATTGTGTAGTGTTCTTTCCAGGTATCGTCATTTCGGTCGTTAATATTAAAACAGAGTCTGCACATTTTAATGAAATGGGGGTACAAAAAGTAATTTCAGAAGATTTTGAAAGACACGTGGGGAACTTGTATTCATCCTGTAAGCGAGCTTCAATAACTGCAAATACTCATCGTAAAGTATAGTCTGAAGTGGATTATTTCATGAATAATATCGGTGTGACCAAGTAAAGACACATAGCGCAATTTTTCTGTGTGCAATATATGTATATTCATCATTTATACACATGTGGACAATTATTACGCACTCAAACGAAACTTTAAGCTTCCTCATGGTATTGAGGTTAAAAAAATAGTTTATGAGAAAGTAATAACCATTTGATATAGATACGATTATTTTGAATTACACTTATTTTACAATTGCGAGGTAATTACGATATAATGATGGTAATTATGCGCATCCGCTAGAGCAAAGGCTAAGGCTATTTCGGTATCATTTTGGAATTCATAGGACTTTTATAAATGTCGGTTGGTTGTATTGAATATAACATCGTATTCAAGGACATTGTCTGTATTATTTTCATTAGTAAATGCATCGAAAGTGTTAGGAAAATTGAATCATTGTAACCATTTGTTATAGACACGATTATTTTGAATTACCCTTATTTTACAATTGCCAGGTAATTACATAATTATGGTAACTGTGCGCATTCGTCAGAGCAAATGCTATGGCTCTTTCGTTTTAATTTTGGAATTCAAAGGGCTTTTATAAATGTCGGTTGGTTGTATTGAATATAACATCGTGTTAAAGGACATTGTCTGTATTATTTTCATTAGTAAATGCATTAAAAGAGTTGGAAAAATAGAAAGCCATAATAATAATTAAAATACGAATGTCTTGAGTTTTGCTATATTTAAAAATTCAGTTATTGATTAGATCAATTTAAAAAGTGTGGTATTAAATAAAACCTCCTAAAATTTTATAGTTTATTTATAAGTGTGCACTATAATTATTATTTATGTAACATTTGTGTCTACTACATAAACATTGTGAATATTTATTAATCAATGTAGGTACTGAAATAGACATCATTATATAAATTTTTTAAATATTTATAAATTATTTATATGAAACTTTATGCATAATGAGTATTTTCCCTTTACAGTAGAAACCCATTAACTACTCTCCCTAAAATAATTGTTGAATAAGAAATGATACAGCGATTTATATCCCAAATGTAGTTCTAGTTTTTGAAGAATAAGATTCATGTGTATTTCTAATATTTGCTGCAAACATATATGTAAACCATTTCTTTTGTCTAGTATTGGCTGTTACCTATAAAGTGTACATATTGGGTAATATGTGAATGTTGTCATTAATATGTATAATGTTACTCTTTAATAAAATATATAGAATTTTGTCAATTTTTTGTGATTAAATGATATTATCAGTAAAATCAAAATGAAAGTAAGTAGAAAACTAAAAGTCATCTATTTGCAATGTATATTTATACAAGTAATATTTTTTAAAAAAAAAAATTCTTCTAAGGTCAACAAGGAAACATTTTATTTCATTTACTTTTTAAAAAAAATAATTACAATTAATATAAATAATTGATAAAAAAAATATATACCTGGAGAAAATAAAATCAAGTTCATATCCGTTGAAAATAAATTAGAACAAATTCAGAACACATTTAATTGGCGTTGAAATTTCCCCGCCAGTTGAGGCAATGCAAATGTGTGCATTTTCTATGCCAGTTAGGGTAACGCAATACAGATTGGAAGCTTTTAATTTTCTTTATTCTGAATTGTTTTAATTCGAAAATACTTCAAAATGAATCCGAAAAATCGAACAATTAACGATGTTTAATTTCAAATGCATCAGATATTAAGAAAATAAACAGACGCGTTTGAAATAATCGGCTGTAAACATGTTAAGATTACCCTCATTAGTATGGGGGGGATAAACCGAATTCGTTAATTACTTGGCGGTAGAGAAATGAAGTTTTTTGGCAAGAAAGTTAGCTTTGAGTTAATTAATAAAAAGTTAATGAATTAATATTTAAAAAAACTGTATTAAAATCAAATATCATCCACTAAATTTTTTTTAAAAATGACTTGAACTTGAATGGAATAAAAAAGTATTTTATTAACGATTGAAAATTTGGATAAGATATAAATATTGTTACAAGCGGGCGAAACGAGCGCCAAGGGTGAGATGTTGGCGGCGCTTCACAAGATACTCCGCGCCAGCCGAGTTGACTTGGCGAGATGAATAGTCTGGTAGCCTCTCGATTGTACGTGAAACGCCGCGTTGCTTCCCCCTGACCTTGGGCGCGCGTGGGCCCGGCTATATAAGGGAAGGGTTGCCGTAAAAGGAGTCAGTGAGTGAATCTCTCAAAGAAAAGCGTTTCGCTTTACTTGCAGCTTTTTGCTTGTATTAGTGAGCTGTGTTTGCGTTTGCTGTTAACGCTGTGTTATTGAGCTCGCTGTGATTGACTGTTGCTGTGCTATACTATAGCTGTTTTGCAAACCGTGTTTATTGTGCGTAAGACTTGCATTTACGCTGTAAGTGACTGATTATTGCTGAATTGTGTTTTCTGAAGTTTTACTTTTTCACGTCATCCTGTATATGCCTGTAAATAAATTTGTTTGTGCTGTCCTCAAATAAAGTCCATTCAATCCGAACCCGATAAGCTAAAAACGTAACAATATATATGGAGAGAGTTGAGCTAATAGTAAGGATTGAAAAAAAAGGAGAGTGTGTGTGGGTGTTAACAGTGTCTAGACAAATCTTCCGCATTTGTAGCTGTGAAATTTTATAAACGTCATGTTAGTGACTCAAAACAAACTAAGGTCAAATGTGGAAAAATTTTATTTAATGCTTTATGTTGTCATCGGTTATTTTTCCTGTAATATTGATTTTAATAATTATAGGGAAAAAATTCTTACTTTATTTTCGAGAACAAAAAAAGTTTAAGCTACGTAAAAAATAAAATAAAAATGTGCTGCGTAATTATGTATATATAAAAATTACTGAATTTTGAAAGGTTTTTTTTTTTTTTAAATGAGTCAGTTTTTCCGAAATTTTTTTATTGAAACTATAAATTTTCCATTCGAACATTGTAATTTGGTTATCGTTTTCAAATTCTTTTAAGTAATTATTTAAACATTTTTCTGTAATTTAGAAAAATGATCATTTTTTTTTAAACTAAGCTTAATTTTTTTCTGTAGCCGCTTGAAGACATTTCACCTCTTCGCTGATTTCACACAGAACCAAAATACGAAAGCAAAAGCTATAAAAATTATTTAAAAATATTTTTCAAACCAAAAAATTCATTAAAAGGCATTCATTAATTCAAAAACCACCGAATTTGATAATCCAATTTTGATCAAAAATCACATTAAAAAAAAAACTTTCCCTCTTGTTTTAAAACCTGAATCTTTCCCTCTCTCTGTGTGTGTTTTTGTTTTATTTTTTGCTGGTTTACGATAAGAAATGAAATTAAAAACATTATAATAAAATTAAAATGTAGACTAATCATCTCTGGTGACCATCCCATTTATCAGGAATATGTACCTGCTAAGGTGTCGTCCTCGTCATCCGACAGAGATTCAAAATTGTGAGATCCGCCCCAAAAAAGTTTTACAATGGGTCATTAATATAACTAAATCTAAACTAACCTAAACTTTGGTGGTCAAATTGTTCGGCAAAATTAATTTTACTAAGATTTAAAAAAAAAATTAAGAAATTTAATCACAACTGGGTTTTTGTAGACAAAATATTTTTAAGCTTTAAACTTTTATAGTTATTTTATTCATAGAACTATTCCTTTCAAGAATGAGCAATTCTAGAATTTGCTATTTCTAGCCGTTTAACAATATATACAAATTTTTTAAAATGCGAAATTCAGCAGTTTTCTAGTTAATAATATTTTAAATACAGTCTTTTTATAGATTCTTCCCAGAATTAAGAAAATGCATTGCTTGCTTTCCAGAAAACTGCTTTTTTAATAATAGTTTACGTCTTAGAAAGGGTATTAATACCGATTGTTAACAATAGTGAAAAAAATATCTGCAATTCAATAATAATTTTTATCAATAACTTTACTGTTTCTCGAGAATTCTTAGGATTGTTACAGGAAAATAGGCTTAAAATATTTTTAAAAACTGATTAAATAAAAATATTTATATGGCAAAAAAAAAAAGCTATGTCATTGAAAAAATTATACTTTTAAAATTTAAAATTGAAGTAAAATTTAATTTTATGCTCCAACCTTTGCAGAAGTTATTGTAGAAGAACATTAAAATGTTATTTAATTTTTAATTGAAATATTTAAAATATCACCTTTTTACTCAACTCACTAGTTAATTTTATGAATACTTATAACATGGTTTACTGCAAACCAAATTTGATGATCAATGCATTTGAACATCTTCAATGTTGAAGCTACTAAATGATGCTCGTAATCTAATGTGATTAAAGAAGTAGAATAATTTTCAAGATTGTAACCTACACATGGAATATGTAAAACCGCAGTATTACAAAATAGTAAGCATATTTGTGACTCTAACCACAATATAAAATACAAAGCTCAGCTAAAATCCTTGTTGATGTTATTAATGGCACTTGCCATGGACAAGCTCACTGACTGCATCAGCGATTTTAAACCGAGAGTGTGTCCCTTGTTTCAAGTAGCGCCAATTAGGGCTAAGCGTACATCTCCGCTACACACATCGCATTCACTTGTACAGCCCTTTTTTAAAGGGGGACACATTTTTACACCTCGCAGATAGAACACAGAGCAACCATGCCCTGACTGCGATTCAAACCCGGGACACTCAGATCACAAGGAAGAACTAAAATACTTTGATATGCTTAGAAACACTAAAGGTCTACATAAATATTACTATTTATGTAGACCTTAGCTGAATAGCTTTCCATTACATTTACTCACTATATTACAATAATAAAACTTACACTATGACATGAATTTTTATTGGCTTTTATTATTTCAAATACCGCCCCCCTCCATCTGAAAAGAAACTATGAATATTTTATTGTATTAAATGAAAATAAAATTTTCGGAAGTACGAGGATATATAAAAATTGAAGATATTTTTTGTTCCAATTCAAACCAAGAATTTTACAATATATTTGGCAAGGTTTCTCATAGCACTATAAATTAATAAGTTAAAATTTGTGCGGTAAAAAACATTGCAGCATGATGTTACTTTAGGATGATTCTTTTCTTAATTTATTCTTAATTATATGAGAGTCACAATTGTCTTTAATATAGTCACTTCAAGCTCAAGTATAAAATTATAAATTAGAACATGAAAAATGTTGTTTTAAGAAAATTCTATAATTTTTGTACAGTAATATGCTTTGAAAATGAAATAATAATAATTTTTAATTAAAATTATTTAAAATTTTAAAAAGGTTCTTTAATGAGCATCTATAATAAAAAAATTAACCGGTATATTTGATAGGTTCGGGTCCAATGATATGCTTTGTAGAATATTTTGAACAATTTTTTTCACCAAGCATGGCAAAGTATACAAAAAGTATGCCAGTCTATGAACATAATAAAAACTATAATAAATACTCAAATTTTTTCAGATGACATTTTGAAGAAAATGACATTTATTTTATGTTGAAGTTAACATAATTTTTTTTTATTTACAATGTGTAATACTGAAACAAAATTTATATCATACAAGAAGATAAAAGTTTATAATAAATAGCTTTATTTCAAATATATAAATTTTTGCAGGTTATAAATTTTTCATATATACAGTAGAAAATATAAACAAGATTTATACAAATGCAAAAAAATTTATTAAACAGTGTGGATCGTTATAACACATTTTGATGATAATAGCAAGTCCTTTTTCTACATTTCAGCATATGAGAAGCTGAAATAAAATAAATAAATATTAGGAAAACATACAAAAATACACCACATTAAAAAAACTAATTTTGTTTCATTACATTAAAAAATTTTTTTTCTTTAATTCAGTATTTCTTTATTTGATATTTAAAAACTAAACTAATTGCATTTAATATTATAAATTTACTGGATATAGACTGTAAATAATGAGACAGGAGATACTAATGCAGCAGTGATGATAACTTTATCTCAGCTATTGCTATATATAACCAAAGTAAGTACACCCCTTTAAGCTAGGATTGAAAGGTCCCCAAAGAAAACAAGTGAGATTTCTACAATAAACAGTTCAAACTAAAGCAAACAAGTATATTTTTTTCTGTTCTTCTAAGAGATTGCACCTCATTTAATTCTAGAATATGTAGTTAAAACAATTTTTATTGATAATAAAATCCAAAGGTAAGCAAATTGAAGTATCCAGTAAAGTTTCATATGGTATCATCATGATGTACAACAATGTTAAACCATACATGGATAATATTTTTTTAAAAAAAGAAATAAAGAATATAAACATTTGCAAGAATTAAAATAATGATATTCCTGAGACCTATTCTTTTCCTAATAACACAAGTCCATTTTGATGTGATTTCCACATCTTTCATGAACAGGGTTTCAAATGGACAACAAATTCAAGGAGAACATAGACATGAATTTTTAATATAAATAAAAGGATTTCAAGGAATATAACATTATGCAACTAATGTCACAAAAGGTTAAATATCTAAATTCTGGGGACAATACTTTTGGTTTCCCTAAACAGTTCTGAAATATCTTCTGTTTTATAAGTCACTGATTGAACCTACTAAGATATGCAAATAGCCAAAAGAAAGAAAAAAAAAAAACTTAAGAGAGCAATATTGTATTTTACCAGCAAACTCACATATCATCACTAGTTAGAGGATTTAACTAAGTTGCATTATCATTCAGATTCGAAACCCGTGGTGCAGTTAAAAAGTAGTATTATACTTCATAATTTTAAGTCAAGGTCTAAGAACAAAAATTCTAATGAAGTTCATACTTCCAATTATTACTGCACTATAACAATGAGTTTAATATCTGGTTTTGTATTAGGCTAAAATTATTAGCCAGATACCAAAATATGGTTAAAATTTACTGGAAAGAAAAAAATTCCTATATTAAAAGTTAAATGCATATTGATTTACATTATTTAGTTTTAGTATTTATTAATCCTATTTCTCAGGATTAATAAACAAATATTATCAATTAGAATTAGCATTTGTTAATATTTTTTTTTTATTTTCAGACAGCAAGGAGTAATTAATTAGTCTGAAATTAATTTATTATTATATAAATTTAACAGGAAGTGTTGTAATTGAAATCTAGTTTACAATTGAAACAGATATCTCATAAAGTTAACCAAAGAGTTGTTTTTGAAGGAAAAAAATTAAGTGAAAAACAACAAGGGAATCTGCTTATAAAAAAATTGGAAGAAAACAGTAATTTTCATTTGATAACTTTTATAATTAATATCTCTTAGCGAAGTCAATAAAGAATTTCTTAATCAAGTAGGTTACAAGCAATAATTAAGTAGGGGGTGAAAAATTAATGGAATTTTCAAAATTAAAAAATTCTGGTTTTCACGAGAATGTTGGCGAGAAAAAAGAAAAAATAAATAAAGACTGAAATTTTCTCTTATTACTGCACTAAATTGCATTGATTTAAATACTCAAGAAATATTCTTATTTAAATAATTCAAATTACAGAGGGTTATTTTGTGTTTTCAATTTAAAAAATTCAAAAAAAATTACTTCATTTGTAGCTTAAAGAAATCAAATGAACAATTACAATGCAATACAAGTTGTATTAACAAAAAAAAAATGATTAATAGTAGAAAATAATTATTATTGTTTATTGTTTCATCACTTTAGCAGTTCATATTTAAATTGCCTTTTTAAAAATGACACAAATTTGGAAGGGAAAAAAATAAAGCTGAGTTTCATAAGAAATTGAATTGTGCTAAATCTAAATACTGTGAAATGAAATAAGTATGATTAACTCAAAAAGAAAGTGAATAAACTTGTCTCAAATATTTGCCATGTCGGCATTTTTCATATGATTTCTTAAGTAGGTGATTTGGGTTCAAGATTTTTTTTTTAAAGCAATAAGCAAAAATACATGTTTTTTTGCCCCCCCCCCCATCTTTGATAAAGACAACAGAAAGCAATTTCGGTATTTACGTATTAGACCGTCAACGGCAACGAAACCAACAAAATGGCGGGCAGCAGTTAAGATTAGAATTTTTTTTTTTTAAATATTGGTGGTTTTTTGCCATTACTGGCATTTTAGCAACTCATTGGTGACGCCTTCAAACTTGGCGATTAAGATCGAGGATCTAATACTATAGTACCACAATTTCTTAACTGGTTTAGTTTTTCTTCCCAATTTATTTCATTTTCATGATAAATATATCCAAAAGCATTGAACAATTAATAACAATCTAAAATGTATTTATAAGTAGTTACTTAAAGAGAATTTAAGCTTATTTACCTAATTTGTTACCATTCTTAGAATTAAAACCACAAGCACAGTGCCAAGGGTGTTGCATAATGATGGGACGATGGAGGCCATAATCCTCTTTCATGCGCCGGGGCATCCTCTTGCCGAATAAAATGGATCCTCTGTGCTCAAAAAATGCTTTTGAACAACAAGTCATGTACACAGAGTTCTTTTTGCAGTCTGTACAGTTGAACATTTTACTGTAAAATGAATTCAGAGAATTAAAAAGGAGGTGAAAATAATTCAAAATATAAATACATAAATTAACAATGGAAATTCAATAATATACAACTATACATCGATTAAAAAATGGGCTTGTCTATATGGGCTGTCTTGTTAACAGTAGTTAGAGTATAATTGTCACAAAAATTACAGAAAAAGTGAAAAAGACAGAAAGAAAGAAAGAGGAGAGGAGAAGAAATATATATAATTATTGTAATATAGACATTATAGATGTAAACATATAGTAACATTAAATGCTTTGTTTGCTGGCAGAGAAATCTATACACTATGCTCATGAATGCTGCAATCAAATTTTATAATTAAAATTAAAATTAAGTGATTCACAAACAGAAAAAAATGCAATTCCAAATGAAAAATACAAAGAAAGATGAAAATATATATCAGCAATAACTTTAAATTAAAGAGAGAATATTACAAATCTGTATAACAATAAAATAATAAAAACTGTAGAACTTAGTTTATTAAAATCTTTGCTGAAATACAGCATTAAAACAAGTAAATAAAAAAAGAAGTTTGTGATCCCGTAATTAATTTACATTCATGTTTAGCTTTATATGCACACTAATAAAACAATACATTTAGACATTAAAAAACCAATCTCATTTGTTGGATACCAAAATAAAAATTGGGATTTCATATCTGATAAAGATTACATGTCAAAAGGGCAAAGATATTTTTAACTAACCAGCCACCTGCCCAACCTTACAAAGGGTGATGTACGATTATATTTAATGATATGTAAAAAATTTCTTTAAAAAATTGTTTACAATTGTACATAAAATATGTGACATTCATATTTTATATTGTGAATACATAGAATTCATATTTAATTGCCTTTTAGAAGTTTAAAATTTCCCCAAAAGCATTATCACTTACAAAAAACATGGCAATTTTATATTCAATCAACCAAACATTTATAATTTCTTCAAAATTGTTCTCTGATTTAGACTTTTAAATTGGTTAAAAATTAAAGGAAAAAATTGAATAAAAGTAAGTGAAAAGTTATGGCAATTCTTTCCCATAGTTATTGAGTTCATCTTAAAATCTTCAAACACATACACACACTACATACTTTATATAATACTAGCTGCCTTTGGTGATCAGCCGTTTCGCCAGTATTGATCTCAGTAAAATGTTTCAATAATATTTTATGTAATTTAATTTCATAACAAATTTTTCAGCAAAATATTTTTAAACTTCACATTTTGATAGTCATGTAATTTATTTATACTATTATATAGGTCTAAAGATGTTATGCACATTATACTACTCATCTCTCTCATTCTATCCATTCTACGAAATTTTAATTTTAAATTAAAGTAGAAATAAGGAAACTGCAATTAATATAAACACTTTTTTTAACTGAATCCAGGCTTTTCTTTAGATTGCATTTTTCAAGCAATCCTAACAAAGGAGTTTTACACAATTTTTCGGTACTTATGTATTAAACCATCAAAGCCAACAAAATGGTAGACGATAGTTAAGGCGCAACTTACAGTTAAGGTTTGAATAACTTTTAAAATAATGGTGGTTTAGCAACTCATTGGTGACGCCTTCAAATTTGGCGATAAAGATGGATGGTCTAATACGTAAGTACCAATTTTTCTAGCGTCAAAGCTTTAAATGCATTTTTTATTTAAAAGTAATAAAAAATATTTTGTAATCTACACTACTTACCATTCTCAAAGGTGCTCACAATTCAAAATATATTGAGTTTCAAAGAATAAGTTTTTGACAAATTTAGATTTATCTACATTTTTAAAAGAATGAAGCAAAATTTAACCACAAAACTAATGTAAGATAATATTTAATTTTAAAAATATTTAATTAATTATAATGAAACTTTCAAGCACTTAGGTTACAAAGGATTTTTGAATTTCATTTTTTTCCTCTCACATTTTTCTTAATTTTTCATGCAAAAAATGCTGCATTAAAAAAACATGTTTATCTACTTTAAAAGCTCATGTTTAAGATCTTAAAATTATTTTATAAAAGTGATTGGTTGCTTAGGAAGTTGAGGTTAGAACTTAGGCTATTGGGTAAAACAGGAGAGACAAAATATGAGAATGCATACAAAATAAATACAGTACACTCTGTAGTATCTACACTACCTGGCCAAGTCTTCCTTTATCGCAATTAAAGGAAGAAAGCAAAGTGTTGGCAACCTTGCCCAAACGATGGAAGAGGGCATTTGCAATGATCCTTCTACATATCATCTGCAAAATGCATGTTCTAACAGAAAAAGAGCAGCATTCTGTCCATTGTTTCATCAGAGTTTAATAGACCACAATTGTTAAGAGTTTCTACAGATAAGAACCGCACTGTACGTAAAATATTCATAAATTGTTCTAGGGATATGCTTAGTATTTTTTAAAGGTACCACAATGAAAATTACAGAATTTATGTTAAAGTAAGAAAACTTTATATCTTTTAACTTACTTTTTCTCAAATAAATTCTTGAAAGGTACAGTGTAATATATAAACATATATGAACTAACAGTACAGAGCCTTCGGTTTTATAACTTGACACACAAAGCCTGACTTAAACAGGGGCAGTTACTCCGGGCCCACAGAAAACTGGGGGGACCAAATCGAATCGAAATTTTATTTTATGTTTCCTTCTTTAATGAATGTTCTTCATAACTAAAGCAATAAAACAGAGGGGGCCCCAAAGAAGTGCCCTGGGCCCCAGCTGGGCTAAATTGGGTCCTGTTGACATATTGCCAGGAACTGCTCCTTTGATTCACAATGCCATGTTCATATTCTGCATGGCTTGAGATAAGTAGAGAGCTGAGGATTCAATAAAAAGTGTGAAAATACATTTTGTGACAGTAAGTTATTGAATAAAAACTTAGTTTTTCGGTATTGGTGGGAAAAGAAATGAGTTCATAGAATTTCGGTTTGTTTTTTCACCACATTTAGCCAGATACTTGGGAGTGAACAGTATTTATAACTGTCATTCCATTATCAATCAGGCATTAATTAAAAAATTTAAAATTAATTAATTTTCATTAAATTTTTCAACTAATGAGATATATCAATTTATGACCATGATTCATGCCTTCAAAAGACACAGAAATATATAAGAATATGTAAATTAACTAGTGTTAGGAATAAAAATAATAAATTATGATTTTATACCCACCTAAAATGATCATATGAAGAACCTACAGTTTCCCCACATTCTATACACTTTGGTGCTTTTTCTTTCTGTACAGAACTAGAATGTCGTGCAGAGTGAGTTCTAGTCACTTTTTTACAAGATTTAGTACTGTCGATGGATTGCGTATCCCATGTATTTGAATGAGAAGAATCTGATGAAATAATGTCAGGCAATTCCATCATGTCACATTCAGGTTCGTCCAAGTCAGTTCTAACAGTAGTATTTGGAATATCTGAAATAACATTTTGAAGACCTTTTTCAGTTCTAACAGCACTATTTGGAATATCTGAAACACCATTTTGAAGACCTTTTTCAAGTTCCAGCTTTTTAACTTTCTCCAGTTCGGATTTAAGATAAGATCTGAATTTTTTCCGTTTTTTATGCATTTTAATAACTAACGGCTGAACTTTGTTCGTACAAATTTCATTGAATGTAGAAGATGAGGTAGATTCACAAACATCAAGAGGTTCAGAAGTAGGAGATTGTTCCAGCACAATTTCTTTATTCTTGGAAATACTACTTGGTGATTCTTCATCTAAAATTATGACTTCATCATCATTTTTTACAGTCTCCTCATCAGAATATTGAACAGAATCTTCAATGACTTGTATGTCATCTGAAGCATCAAGAGTAGAACTTGATGGTTCTTCTTCAGAAATTGTAGAATTTGTTCTTTCTGAAGTCTTCGATAAGTCTGAAAAATATATAAACAATAATTATCTCTTTCTAGAATAAAGTAAAAGAACATATAAGAAAAAAGAAACTGTCAAAAGGGAAGAAAAAAGCCAGAAAGGAAAAATTGAACAAAAATACAAAACCAAAAACATTTTTGAATCCACTTAGACATGCTGATGAAAAAAGAAATCAATTCAAGATATTATTTTGTTTTAATTTATCTGATTACAACAAGGAATGCTTTTTTACTGTTGATACAAAATTAAACATTCTATTTATTTATTTTAAAGACAAAAATTAAAACTCATATAAACTTAAATGTTAAAAACTTTAGCAAAAACAGCTTTTACAACCCAAAAGATGGGCAATAAAACAATTTTGAAAACAAACATGTGTAATAAACTATTCAAACACTTTTAGCTTTTGTTTAATACTTTCTAATTATAAACAAATATGCTATTTCCTGCAAAGTAATCAAGCAGTATCGTATAGCTGACAATCTAGAATAATTTCAACCACATTAAATAAGTACAACATATATTAAAAGCATTCATAATTTCCCATAATGAGGAAGTTAAATCTGTAGGTATGTCATTATGATAAAATGTTGATTCACATATCTATCTAGGTATCACATTACTTATTAAAGCACTTCTACGACTCATTGATCGCCCTGGTTCTGTCCCACATGGCTAAATAATTTTCATAAGAGATAGCATTCTCAAATTTTGAAGAATTACAACAAAAGCAAAATAACAGCAGGCTAAAGAGGCTTGCAATACACATTGACATTTTATATAAACAGTGGCAAAAATCTACAAAAATAAAAGTCAAAGTAATGCTAGATAAAGTTTTTATTTTTATACATTCTTCTATAGTATAAAAAATTTAAAGCCTTTTGAAGGCAATAATACACTTTTAAAAGATAATAAACATATAATTTTAATCTCAATCATTCACTCACACACACACACATATCAATTAACTTACCTGGTATTTCACAGCCATAAAACTTCAATACAGATTTTGGAATTCTTCGTAAAACAACACGAAGCTCTTTAAATGTAATTGGAATGAACTGAAAGAAGAATTTAAAAATTTTCAAATACAATAAATTTATATGCATAAAAATGTTTGCAAGAAATTTTAGAAGTATAGATATAAATATAATGTATGTGACTCTATAACTTAATTACCAAAATATAAAATAATAGTATTTATTATTAAGTAAATAAATATCATTATACTCAGAAAAGTAAGATAGAGAGATTAGAAAAGAGTTTCCGCTTTCAATTATATTTTTTAAACAACTTTAATAACAGAAAACCTTAAATCAAAATATGATAATCAATATGTTACTTTCGATTACTCTAATCAATTAAAAGAAAAAAAATTAAAAAATGAGCAGACATACCTCAGGTTCTTTCTTTTCTTTCAGAAAATCAGGTTTACCTAAATAGAAGAGAAATATATTAATTGACTGCACATTTTCTTACTCCTAAATTTTAAAATATATATATAAATTGTATCAAAATAAATTGCAGAAGAAAAAAATGCAAAGTATTGTTTTTAAGTGTACAAAACTTTTATACAGGATGCACAACCTTTTCAGGAAGAGGGGCCAAAGTATGAAAAAGGATTATGTCAAGGGCCAAAGTAGCAAGTGAAAGTTAAAACATTTTATAAATGTAAAAACACTATTTTTTGTGACAATGCGTATGAATTACAATTGTTACTTTACTTATTTTCCTCATGCATATATTATGCAATAAATAAATGATTAAAGCACAAACATTAAACCTGGTTCCTGCTAAAAGGTGGCAAACTTGAAATTAACAGAAGAAAATTTTGAAAAAAAATTTGAGAAAAAAAATTAGTAAAAAGCAAACATTAATAATCAAAAAATTAGTAAAAATTAATGAGATGGCTGGAACTGAATATTTGAAGTTAATTGATTTTATATCGGGTTTAAGTTTGTTGGGACAATACATAAAATAGAAGAAAGATTCCTATCTGCTACTCTATTTCTTATTTTTGATTTGTTTAAATTCATTAGTGAGAAAGTTCGCTCATAAATGTATGTCTGCCAAAAAAAAGTTGCACATGTAGCTGTATTTTACTTTAAGCATGAAAATTCCTCAGGTAAGTAAGTCAGGAAATTTTGTAAATTAATTAAGACTAACTGCATACTCTCATCCAATAGATTTACAACAACAGAAAAAGGAGAAGAAAATGCATCAATTTTTGTTGGGCTACGGATGTTCAATCTAGATTCATCAACAGGTAAGAATAAATATACAAAGTTTGAAGTAGTAGATTTTACTTAATTTTCAATGTCTTCATTCAACAGTTGAATTCTTCTTTGAATAGTCATTCTATTTAAGCTTATATTTTCAAATTTCCTTTTTGCTTCAGGACAAAGTTTTTTTGATGCAATCAACAAGCATCTTTTTAACAAAATCCCCATCTGTGAACAGTCGACATTCTTTAGTGATAATTTCAAAAACACCTAAGCTCACTTTTACATATGAATCCAATTCCGATACCTATTTTCAAATTAAATTTGCATGGCTGCTGACTGAATTTTAGAGTTGTTCGATTTTCTGTGATCATTCATATCCTTTCATAGATGTAAAATATTTATGCTTCGTCTCATAATGCCGCTTTACGTTATACTCTTTTACCACTGAAATCATGCAAGTACATATCAAGCATGTGAAGTATCATTGTACTAAATAAAAAAAATATTTAACTGTTCATGAATCCTGAAATTCCAGATTTTGAAAATCCCCTTCTCTTTTCTCTCTCATTTTACTAAAATATTTCTATACATCTTTATAAAATAAATGATACTGAATTAAAAATGTGAAATCAAAAGATAATATCTGACCCGTTCTGTGGCTTAGATTACAAAATAACTGATCTGCTAGCAACACCATGCTGTGTGGTTTATTAAAATAATCGTCGAGATCACGTCCACGAGCTTCTTCTATACGAAAACTCGTACTTGCAGTTAATCATGATGGAAACAAACTGAAAAGCGGTTTAATAAAAAGTAAATAGACTCAATGAAACAACTGTAAATTATTTATTCTGATGTCGAATCGTTTTGTATCTGTTTCCCCCACCACTACCCCCTGTTTGTTTGAAAAACCCTCATTTCATTTTATTAACAACATTCACGGGCCAACTTCAAGGGCTACGCGGGTCAAAATTGGCCTGCGGGCCATAGGTTGTGCATTCCTGAAATACGTGAAAAAGTTTTTTAAAAAAAATCGCACAACACGATTTGTCTGATCAAATAAAATATTGTTATTTCTTAGACATTTACATTTTTGTTTCATTAAATAGTGTATTTTCAGAATATTTTGTAGTTTTCCACACACACACATAATCTTTTTTATCTAATTTCCGGGGCAACTATGGAAATTTCCTAGTTGTTGGAAGGTACATATTAATACATAATTATGTCAAAAATAATATAAAATATAAAGAAAAGAAACATATTTATAAAATAACAAAGATAGGTCTTTTTAGATTCCGAAGGGCCATATAAAAACCTGCCAAACTGCTGACACTTTTTTGGGGGGGGGGGCAACAAAAATAATTTGTTATTGTTGATCCTCGAACATAATATTTCTTCATTTCTGTAGGTTGTAAAAAAATTGCCCAAATTGTTAGGAATTCTTTTATGATTTCTCCCCCCGATTTGGCGAAAATAATTTAATTGTTACAAATGACCCTCGGAAACAGTAAAGTACTCAAAGATGAAACAACATTTCAAATTCAGTATACAAATCAAAAACCCATTTTTAAACCAAAAGAAGGCTATTTTACGATAATGATGACAATACTTATCTTTCTATGCCAGAGAGAGAGAGAGAAAAATAAAGCTGTTGCATTAAAAGGAAATTTGATCTAAAAAGATTTAAAGTATATAAGCCCACATATAAATTATACCTTGAAAGTGGGGAATGGATCTTGAGCACTTTAGAACCAAAAATGACAATATAATTCAGTTACCGAGGCAATCATATGTAGAAGAAAAATATAATTTATTCACTTTGAAACCTCATTTTTGTTAACACCTCATTATCTCATCTAGAGCAACTGCCCACAAGGAAATCAAAAAATGGAAATTTTATAATTAAAAAATAGAATCCTAAAAGGAAGGTCTTAAATTATAGAGGAAAAAAGATAGTAATCTCAAAACAAAATAATATGCAATATCTTCAGCAATATTTTTCTACATACCTAAATATTTCAATCAAATAGTTTTAAGCTCCAAAAAAAAAAAAAAAAACTTGTTTTTTAAATGAAGAAAACAGATTTTCCCAGATTTGATCAAACTTTAAAGTTTATATTTTACCTCTGGAAATTGAGGATAATGTAAATATATAAATGAATTATTTGAATTGAAACTAAAGTGGGAATTGCCAGTTCAGCAACCCCAGGTAGTAAACTGTTTGCTCTTGAATGTTTCCTCTCAGTCAATACAAAGAATGGTACAATGGATGCTTTATTTATTTTTAACTTTTCAAATTTCGATATTTAAAAATAAAAACACCAAGAGAGTTCTAAGAATATGTAGATTAATTTTTCAAGGAAACACTACTTAAAAAAACAATTACATATGCTTATTTGTTGAAGAAATTGACAAGCTCTTGTATAAGTGAATAATTAGGCATCAAATTACTTTTCTAAGTGAAAAAGGTTAATATATTTAGAATAAAAATTTGCAAAAATTAGTAAGGCTTGTTTTAAAGACAGAATAATTTAAATTACATTATTATGTTAAATCTGAGCACAGAATGCAAATAAAAAAAATTACCTTTTAAGTCAGTGTAAAATATTTCATTCATCATCCAAATAAATGCCTGCTGAGGTTGCTTGCCGTAATGATCTCTCCACATTAATTCTTCTAAATAGCTCTGCATTACTTCTTGTCTCATTAATTCAGGCTTTATATCACAAAACATTTTGGTGATATGATTTAAAAGGTAATATTTGATGTTCAAAACATGGCAGCTGTGATTGCTGCTATCAACAACATTTGTGTTCGCAAGGAATATTTTGTAGCAATTGAACTTATGCTGCATTTGGAATTTGTGAGTTGCATCTACGACAATGATTGATTTTGGATGAATCCATGAATTTAATGTATAATAAATATTATCAATTTTTCCCATTTCAGCTGGGAATGCCTGAAGGAGAGGACGTTTGGTTTTACGATCCATTGCTCCAAGAATCGTTAATTTACCAAATCTAACTACCGCAACTTCTACAATATGTTCCTCTCCCCCTATTTTTTCCTTTCTACGTTTTAAAGCTAAGGAACAAATTCCTTGAAATGCACGAAAGACATCTAAAATTTTACAAGCATCTATAGGTATATCCGTGTTGATAAGAGATTCATCTGATTGGACAATCCAATGGAAAATCAATCCAGCAATGTGAGACATGGGATATTGGGGAAAGCGAGCAAAAAAACTTGGTCTTTTGAATACGTTTTCAAACTTGCACCTAAAGGAATATAAATTATAATTTTTAAAAAACATCAATCTAACAAAACTTAAAAAATTATTTAGTAACTTGACAGAAAACAAATATAAGAAAACAAAAAACTGTTATGATTGAAGAATTTTCCTAATTCTAATAATCAGTATACGTCATTCTTTGAAAACCAAAAAACAACTAAACCAAAATTTGAAGGATCCTTATTTTCTAGGAACTTTGCATAAAAAGAATACAGTAGTGTCATAGTGATTTGGTCAAATAAAACCTTTATTCTTACAAAACACTATTTAAATCACACTCTCCCTAAAATGCAATTAAACAAATTCTTTTAAAATATTCTAAGATAAACTCTCTATCAATAAAATTTCCACTTCTATCTTTAATTTCAATCAATGGCTCTAAGATAAAAATTTTTAAAAAATGACTTTCATAGCGATGTTTGTATAGTTATTTAAAATCATGAAAGGTTCACCCAAGACAGCAAGGTTTCAAATGCACATCTTCCAATTATTTTTATATCAAACTTTTATTTTTTCCAAACATATTTGGTTTAAAACCAATAGTTTTCCTTCATAATTGCTTCTACAACTTTTTATTTTAGAAAAATTTGCATTTTTTTTTAAATTTATGATTAACCGAATCTTCATTGTACCTAAAAGTTCTAAGTCCCCAAATGGTAATTCTTACAAATCCATACCAATGTTGCATTCCATGATACATTTCAATTATATTGGCTGTTCATCTAAGCAGAGAGCTCATTAAGGCCTTTTTCTTCGTTACTTTACTTCACATCCATTTCTGTCTAATCTTGATATATGTGCATTTCCTTTTGTATCTCAGACTACAATATTTCTATTATTTGGATTGAAAACAGTTTCATTTCACTTAACTGACTGATACTGTTTGCCAAAAATGCTACAGTGGCTTTTGCAATCATAATTCATTTCATTCTCTGATGAGCAAATTAATATATCTTTTGTCAATGCCTCATTTGGTTTCAACTTAACGATATTGATTCACTATATATATATATATATATATATATATATATATATATATATATACTGCTACAAATTTAAAAATACTTTGCAAAAATCTTGCCATTGTAAATTTTTTGCATAAGCCTCACACCAAGTTGACACTAAGGTCATCGACTTAGGGTGATTTTTGGCAATCATGGTGACCTTTCAAATGTCAGAAAATCGAAGCCCTCGCACTAATATTTTGGGTGCTATGAGTTTTTTTCTGGAAATCAGTTTAATAATGCTTACACATACCTCCCCAAAGCAGGATATAAGTAAGATGCATCATATAGTGAGTGGAAAGACGAGTTCATTTAGACCATTTTTGCTTGCGAACTCATCATCTGAAACTTTTTGAAGTTTGTTATTCAGTTATAACTATAAGTTATAACTGAATTACAGTGTACTGAAGTGCGTAAAAGTAGTATTTAATTCATCTAATATTTTGAATTTATTGGGATTTTCTGGAATAAATATCTAATAATAATAAATATCATCGGCTAACAAATTGAAAACTCCTCAAATTCACATATAAGGAAGAAGAATCACTGCATGGTGATATGATTAACTTTACCGCAGCAAAAACTGTATGTCATTTATTAGAACTTAATCATACTTTGTAATAATTATTGTATACTGTATGATTTTAAATTTCATTTTTTCTTCTTCTTATTTTATATAAAAACAGGGTCTTCGGAACTAAAAAAAGTTTCAATCATCATAAATTTTTCAAATGTAACTCTATTAATTTGGCACTTTCTTTAATGTACTATCCCTCAGGTCCAATAGCTGTGCAATTACTGACAAACTATTGTACCTGACAACACATTAAAAATCAGAATCTAATATACTGAAAATAATTATCTCCAAAATTTTAGATAATATTTCTAAATAATTTATGATCGTTTTATTTTAACATTTTACATGTCAGTGTAACTACGTTTGGTTTGTATTACATTAATATTAAATGCCACTGTACTTTATTAAGAGTAAATGCTTTTTTACTAAATAGGAATAATCGGTTTTAGGAATAATCATGACCAAGCAATAAAATAAGAAAAAAATATTTTAAAAGAAAATTATAAATAATTGATTAAATTAATGTTCCTTATAATAGAATATAAATTAAGATAAGACATCAATGAAAATAGCAATGCTTTTACTAAAATTTTCAATTTAAATTCATATTCTTTTTTAATAAAAACAAATTTAGTGAATACAGAAAAATATATAATTTTTTAACAGATGAGGAATCCCCACCAAAAATTTTTACAGCATGAGAAATTCTGTTTCTTACTTTTCATTCTGGCAAAGCCATGAACAACCATCACTGAATCTAGTGCTTGCTTTCAAAAGTGCTACATCTTGACAAACATAACAAGTGCTGGTATCTTTAATAAAGTGTTTTTTTACCAGCCAATTGATAGGATTAGTAATAAAGCCTTCAGATTTCAGTTTAAGTCCTGTAAAAAGAAAACAATAACACATCACTTCTTTTTAGGTAAGGAATAGCAATATTACAATTTTATAGCATGTTGATTTTCTTTTTAATAAGTATGCTGTGCAATAATTTTATATGAAAGACTAAATCAGGTATTTACACTGCAAATTGAACGGTTAAAAATATTATCTTTTACAAGGAAGCCTACAAGTATAAAAATGTAACTAAAACAGACTATATATATATATATATATAGATAGATAGATAGATAGATAGATAGATAGATAGATAGATAGACAGACAGACAGACAGAGACAGACAGACAGACAGACAGACAGAGACAGACAGACAGATAGATAGATAGATAATATCTTCATCCTGTATAGAGTCAATATAAACAAAAACAAATTTCTAACCTTATTAATAATAAAGTGAAAAATGCATCATTTGCACTTTTCAAATTATGTCATGTTATCTTAAATCCTTTAATTTGACACAAATATACAATGTGGTTATAATTAAAGTGCAAATATTTTAGAGGCTCTTGAAGAAAAATTACTTAAATTATGTTGAAGAAATTTAGTAATTGTAACATTTACAGAATGGGAAAATGGGAAAATTACACAATAAAAAATTAGACCAATTTCTTTTAAACTGATGATGTTGTAACTTAATTAAGAATTTTTTTAAAGAATTCAATACAGTATGCAGTATTATACTAAAATAATATAATATCTATTTTGTCAAAAAAGAAAATGCTAAATTCAACATTTATGAAAGATAGGGCCCACTAAATAAATGCCTCACCTAACATTTGGTCAAGACTGCATAATTAGTAGATGTCATGGAAAAGCCAGAAGCATTTGATCCGACTTGAAGGTTCACATATTCAGGACATATTATAATTTTATATCTTTTCAAACAGAAAAATCTGCTGTAACTTCAATGTACAAAATAATATTTTTTAAAAAAAATGCTATTAATTTTAAAAAGTCAAATTATTTTTAAATATATTTCAAATATTATAAACACCAAGTTTCTTCAACATACTCCAAACAAAAATTAAAACTATATAATCTAGAGTCCCTCAGATATTTGTACTGTATAACCACATAACACTATGGAAAATGGTAATGTGCATGACTGAAAGTTTTTTTAATCGTGAATATGCATTAAAATCTTAATTACAGTTATTTAAAAAATAATAATGAAAATATTGTAATTTGTCTGCAAGAGCACTAAAAAATTTGTCATTTTTATTGCTGCCAATCATTACACATTTTTTCCTGATTTTTTTTTTTTTATTTTTTTTTTTTTTTTTTTTACATTTTGATTTTTTTAATAATACTTTGACTGTTAGAATAAAATCCAAACAATCTTCAAAATTAAAGTCATGCAAAACCTAGTAGTATGAAGAATAACCAGTATAAAGTAAAAATTATCAAATGGAAAAAAAATGTATTTTTATGTATTTTTTCATTACATTTAATATTGATATATCTTTCCTCTGTGTCGTTTCATACATCCATTTTTATCCTTACAACACCATAATCGTCTTGCATTCAAATAAGACCCTGAAACAGACTATTTGTCACATGCACTAACCATCATCGTTAATATAGACAGAGAGTATCAACATTGCAGTGCTTTCAAGTACAGTTTCCGCTAGTTAATGTTGTGTTTCTGGAAAAGTTTTGCTTTGATCATTAAATTCACCACTAGAACCATTTAAAATACTATTAGCTGGAGTCACATCTCAATAAAAATTGTTTTTGCATAAAATTTATAAATTTAATTGTTGTTTCCAAATTATATAATTTGGAGCAACAAAAATTGTTCAGAATAAAGATGGCCACAATTTTGAATCAACATCCAAGATTCGAGGCCAAGAGTACAATAAAATTGGTTCAATGCATCCAATGCCTAATAGTCAATCCAAAACTTTTACTAATTTACTTTATGGGAGATGAAGAACTACAAACTAATAAAAGCTGCTGATACAACCACATAGAGCATATGGGGAAGCTGGAAATTGTGGAAATTTCAAAAACGTTTTTGAAAAATCACAATGGGTCCAATTGTATCTTATTTTGAATATGCATACATTCATTTTGGCATGCCAGCTTCGAACTACCAAGTAGCAACAGAAGTCATATCAAACACCGACAACAGTTTGATATGACTTCTTTGGCTAGTTTGGTTGCTGATAATGAGCAACTACTTACTGATGAACAATTAAATGTTCAAATCAATTAATCACTTGCTGCACAACAAGGCAGACTCTTTTTTAAAAATGCACCAACTGGCACTGGTAAAGCATTCTTCATCTCACTCATACTTGCATGCATTCAATCACAGAATCATACTATATTGGCAATTGCTTCCTTGGGCATTACAGCAATCTTATTTGAAAGTGGGTGGACTGCACATTCAGCACTCAAATTATCTTTGAATATTCATACAAATCTCAAAGCAATGTGCAACAAGAAGCTTTCAGGCATGGTTGAAGTTTTAAGAAAATACAAAATTATTATCTGGCATGAATAAGCAATGGCTCACAAGTATTAACTTGAAGATCTCAACAGGATGTTGAAAGATACCAAAAATAATACTAGGCTTTTTATTGGTGCTCTACTGCTGCTGCCTGGTGATTTCAGCAGCCATTCTATGTGCGACGAAATTCATGCTTGTTTGAAAGAATTATAACTAAGGTGAAGTGTCAGTAAATTATGCCTTGCCATAAATATGTTTGTTCAACTTCTAAATGATCCAATGACACCAGCATCCTTTGAATAATTGCTAGATAATGGCAATGGCAAAATTCAACTGTATAAAAATGCACAATATATCCAACTCATAGAAAAAATTTGTAATGTAGTGCCTACCAAAGATAATTTAATACAAAGCATCTTTCCAAATTTACAAAATAATGATACTAATCATGCACAATTATGTGAGCTAGCTATTTAAACTGTAAAAAATTTACATGTTGACACCATCAACATGTATCCTGGCCAGATAATGGAATTACATTCAAAACAATTGACACTGTTGTTGATCCTGATGAAGTTATTAACTATCCTATAGAGTTCTTAAATTCACTGGACTTTCCTGGAATGCCACAGCATAAGGTGTGATTGAAGATTAGCTCACCTATCATTTTACTTCAAAATTTGAAAGCCCAAAAATTATGTAATGGCATGTGATACGTCATTAAAAAAACCATGGGCAATATTCTGTAGGTCCCTATTTTGAATGGCAAATTTTAAGGTAAAGTTGTACTTCTACCAGATCCCAATGATTCCTTCACTCACCTATCCCATTCAAACTTTTGTAATTTCCAATTCTCTTGGCATTTGCTATGGCCATTAATAAATCACAAGGTCAAACAATGATAATTTGTGACTTATATTTACAAAAAAATTTCTTTTCGCATGACCCATACATGTTTGAAGGTTGGTAACTTCAAACTATCGGTTGGTTTATGCTCCTCAAGGATTAACCAAATATATTGTACAACAAATGGCATCACAATAAACTTATTTTTTGTAAGTTAAAAAAAATATCTGTTACAAAAATAACTCAAGTTTAGTCTTTTTTACCCTTTAATTAAAACAAGTTGAAGTTTAAATGCAACATAGCTTCTATATTCAACTTAGCTCATAATATACACAAACTCATACACATTCAATAGATTGAATTGTGGGATATGTACACATGATGATATTGTAATAATTTTTTTAATATAAATTTTCATAAAAACGGTCAAGGTTGTTACAACTTATTTAAAAAGGTTTGAAATTTTCGAATTTAAAATGCATATATAGGACATTGTCTATCGGGTCCATTAATAAATATATGATATTCCTCCCAAAAATTCTATGGCACAAAAAAATTAATAGATTTTTTTAAAAATAGAATTGGAGATATTTTGTAAACAAAATTTCTTAAAAGATAAAGTGAAAAAAAATGCATATAATGAAACCAAAGTACTGGGAAAATTAATAATAACTGAAAGACATAAAACAAAGTATAACAAGATATTTTTCTTACCTAAACATACTGCATCAGATTTGTAAAAATTAAGAGTATTAGGAGTTTCTCCAAAACGAATTTTTACAGCCAATAATGATTTAGAAGTAACCATAGAACATCCTCCTACAATTTCAGGTATATCATGGAAATAATCATCAAAACAACCGTTTGATTCCTTTGAGTATGATTTGGTATCTCTGCCTGATAACTTGGGTTCATGATCCTTAAAAGATAATGAAAGGAAAAAATGCTTCAAATAAAATCTCTTAACATAACATCTACTTCAATCAAAGCCCAATAGATAATTTCAAATCATTAGAAATAGGCATAATTGGAATAATGCTTTAAAACTGTAAAGAATTATATTTTATAATGTTTGAATCAATAAAAGTAATTCTGTAAAAAGAATGACTTAGAATATCTATATATTCCTATTGGTCATAGAGTAAATTACTCTCTACACACCAGTGTTTAAAAAGAAGTTAAAAAATTTAAAAAAGTTAATCTACTCGACAATTAAAACTGACAATGTTGTTAACTTTAAAATGTTAATTTATACTATAACTAAAAACTGAAAAAGTTATTAAACCTTCAATAAGGCAGTTTTAGAACATTCCATTACCTGCTTAGGCTATTTAACAATTTCTTGAAATGACTATTGATTGACCTAATGTAATGAAATTTTAAGCTTCATACCTAATTTTGTTTCAGTTTAAGAGAAATGTAATTTTTTGAATGTTGTTAAAATATTTGACCATCTAAAATATTTCATTAAAAAAGATTAACATTACAAGAAAGAAAATAAAAATTTAGCATTCATATCTTTCAAACACTGCATTATTTGCTCAAAACAAAATAAAATCCTTGATATTATTTAATACATTATTTCAATTGAAGTGTATGTGTCCATATTTAGGGAGTTAAAGATTAACTATTTAGTTAGATTTAAAGTGAAACAAGGTATAAATGTTTTTTTTTCAAGAATAAATTAAAAACTGTATATATATCTACACTGGCATGGTACATTTGTAAGATTTCCAAATAGTTGAAATTCTTCAAAAATGGCTTATTAATTATTAAAGTTATTTCATGACAAACTTTGACTTAAGTATACAATGAAGTAAAAGATTATTTGCTTTTGCTTTCCAAGCAACTTGCTGCATTTTGGTAAAACTTTAAAAATTACTTAAAAATTCAAAACATAATTCATATTAATATGTTCAGTAAAATTACAAATAATTAAAATAAAACTTATAAACCATAAATATACAATTTAAAAAAGTATTGAAAAATTCATGAAAAATATAAATTAGTCTTTTCACATCTTAATAATACATATTAATAGCACTTATTAAGAAATCTTCTTTCTATTCAACAGCTTTGATTATCAGAACAGAAGAATGCATTCATTTTTAAGTTTTGAATTTTTTTTTTTAAATAATAATTATTAAACATTGTGATTATACACTACAATACTTAACATTAACAAAGTTTCACAGTACTCTTACAATCATTTTTTCTAAAACTATATTTATATAAAATCAAATTTCTGTAGAAAAAGTTTTAAAAATTCAGCAATTTACTACTCACATAAAGAAAGACACAAAAATGGTATTTTTCTATTACTTCTTATAACTAAAATTATTTTTACTAGTGTGTCAGATATAAAAGTAATTTTTACTAAGTTGGTGCATAATTTGTCTGTTAAAAGGCAATATATTTTTTAATTACTATTATATTAACTTAATATATTATTACATATTATATTAAAATTAGCTTAAAATAAATAGTTATTTTTAGATTAACATTACAAACAATATATTAAGAAAATGGGAGTTTTAGAATTAGCAATTTCAAAATAATAATTTAGAAAGAATAAATTTCTATACAATATATATATATATATATATATATATATATATATATATATAAAGAAATATCCAAATAAGTCTAAACCAAATTATAAAACTAATTAAAAATTGTAATTTAAAATTATTAAATTAAAAAGATACACAAATGTATTTAGAGAGCACATATGCTGCTATTCCTAAAATCACAGTGGAACATAGATTAATCAAAACAGAAGTAAAAAAATTAGAGAAAAAAAAATTGTGGTGAAAGTAGGGAAAATCTAACGAAAACCAATATGAAAAAGAAAATCCAGCCTGACTTTATCAAGGGTCACTATCAAGCAGGGATTCCAATAAAAGGTGGCCTTTTTTTTCTGTAAAGGGTTTGACTATTGTCTAAAAAATCCTTTTATGACCCGAAAAATTTCATGTTCCAAAGTATAAGAGATGTATGATATTTTAAAAATATAAAAACCAACGAATATTATTTAAAAAAAAAAAGACTCACAATAATAAAATTCTAGAAAGAAGAAATAAAAAAAAAATAAAACAGAAAAAACTATACATAGTAATAAATAATTAAATATTAGCAATAGAAAAATAAAAAGCCAAGAACATACCAGTAGTCAGTAATTTTAAAAATCATATATATATATATATATATATATATATATGTATGTATGTATCTTCCTTGAGCACACAAAGAAGAAACTGTATAGGGCGGTGCAGCCAAGAGGAATGATTATATACTTTGAGACGTTGAATTTTTCAAGTCATAAAAGGGTTAATTTTTTAGACAATAGCCAAACCCTTAACAGAAAAAAAAATTGCAGCTTTTATTGGAATCCCTGACTGATGGTGACCCTTGAGAAAATCATCAGGCTGGATTTTTTTTTTATTGGTTTTCGTTAGATTTTTACTTTCAATATAGTTTTTGTCATTTTTTTACTTCTGTTTTGATTCATATATATATTAATGCATAATAATTCTAAATTATCCACATTCTACAAATAATTCCTAATCACACAACCAGATTTCAGTTTAACTTCTAAATTGCATGGTTTTGTTTTCCTAGTTAATGACCTCTTTTAAAGCAACATTAGGGCTATTAGAGGATGAAACTCATTATTTTGAATCGCAATCAGATGATGAGACTGCCTTCTGATTCGGCCGTCTGTTTCTAAACACACACCACACCAACCTCAGCAACAAGAGAACATTTGGCTCTGACATATTTTACTTGCACCGGAACTGTTTACACAAAGATTCTTCAATCAATTCAGTTTTTGAACTAGAAACCATCTAGTTCTGAATCCAAAACCTTACCGCTAGGTCACCATAATCCTTTTCCTGCAGAGCTAAAATGCTATATTGGTAAATTCCTTTTTGAAATTCTCATAAGTTCAAAATACCTCTTCATGATCTCCCCGTCCCTTCCTTTTTATTCAGTTTTCTATGCTGAAGATATCGTAATTAAAAAAATAACAACAGATAAAAATTGGACTACCTAACATATCAAAAATAAAAAAATAAGCAATGAGGATGCTTGTTTCTTCAAAGAATGTTGAGTGTGCGCAGGTGTGTGTAATTCATATTATTTTAATAAAAAGATTGCAGAGTTGTAGCTGAAATCATGAAGAAAATACTTGTTTCATTTTTAATTTAGTTTTTATTCCATTTTAATAAGCACACATTATAATACCAGTAGGTTAACAAGACGTAAAAAGGAACAAAACATTTATCTCTGGTCTTATATATTATCATATATATTACATACATGTAGATTTCCAAGAGGAATTTTTATATGCATAGCCTGTAAGACAAGAGAAATGCAAGCATGTCCCAAAAGAATACCAACACAAATTATTTATTATCCACCCACTCAGCACATGGAGTAATTAATGATGCATTATCTTTATATAATAGCTTCATTTGATTTATTAAATAGAAAAGGTGGAATGGATCAGGAAATAACCTTTTTGGAAGGAAGTTACTATAAGTTAAATTATTGTCTAAACTAAACAAGTTTTTTAGTCCACTAAACTAATTAAATCAATTTATTCAATACGAATTACATTTAAATTGAAAACAAACAATTGAATAACACAAGATATAAAAAAATACTTACCTCTGAATTCTTTTCCCCATCTAGAAAAGTAAATAAGATTCATAATTAAAATCAGAAAGAAAATCACATTCTCTCATAAAAACTATCAAAAGTGGAGCTATACTTACAACAGTAAACACACAAAATTTCAAATGACACCTTAACATGTATTAAACACTTGGCTTATCTTTAACACTCAAAATCTCTAAATTTTTCTTCAAAGAAAGTGCAACAATAAATCTATCTGGCAGAGTAGAAATAATGTTATAATCAAATGTTGATGAGAAGTAAATAAAGCAAAATTTAGGATGTAAAGTACTGACATTTTTCATCATGTGTAAGTTCAACTAAACATTATTTGATTAATAAACTGAATCACACAAAAAATATCAACTACTGTGCATCAAATAAAATCTAATGAAATGAAAAGTATTTTTAAAAAGTCTAATTTATGCAAATATAAATGTTGTATAACTAAGGCAAAAGTAATGAAGTAGTGAAAGCAATTAAGAAAGAGAAGTTTTAACACATTACAATAATAAATTCAATATAATTTAAGTGTATAAAATGCATAAAAACTAGTAGCAGTGCAGGAAATCTGATGATGCTACCCATTCCTAATATGACACAAAACATTTTTATTTACCTTCGAGATTTGGTCCCCAACGGACATTAAACGCATTGTTCACTTCCATATTCTATAAGAATTTAATACTCATATAAGTACGAAATATAAATTTTTACAAGTAAAGAATTTCTATAAATAAAAATTTAAATCAGAATTTCAGCACTTATGAAAAAAAAATCATACAAATTTAACCTATTAAAACACAGCATTTTCTTTTGAGAGGTGTTTCCTTGTTTTTATCCCATTGTTATTCCAATCAAATTAATATGTATTGCCAAGCTATGAAATAAATTTTAACTGGCATACACTACCCACTAGCTAGATTTTGTACTCAGTTTGTGTCATTTTAAAACCTTTTAACTTTTTTTTTCCCCCTTTCTTTCCCATTTGATTTATTCTGGGAGCAATGCAACAGGTTTTAATAATTTTCATTTATTTTATGTTTGATGGAATTTTAAAAACATTTATTTCAAAAAAAAAATTAATTAATCATATTTTTTGTGAATGTATGAAATTTTATTTTACAGGCATCAAATATTGATATTTTTAACATAATTTAAAAGAGATTTTTAAAAAGGTGTGCTTTAAATGTATTTCAATTTGAGAGATTAAGTATGACTATATTTTGATATTACATTCTTTTTCCAGTCTTTCACCTACATAAATAATACTTCTTTTCTTGAAATAAATGGCAGAATTTATGGGAATATAAAGTAAAACTTGATCAATTTTTAAACGAAAATTTGAAATGGGCATTAAGACTCAAAGTACTTAAATTATATCAGCAATCAGAGCAAGAAAAGACAATTCTAAAAATACTCTAAATAGTTTGCCATATCTTATGTTCCAATTAAGAGAAGGATAGTACTTATATTCAAATCACTGTCTCAAAGGGTTACTTTAGATCAACTTTAACCATTTACATATTTCAAGAAAATAAATGAAGAAAGAATGTATACTGAAATAATTGATATCTTTAGAAATACAAAAATCAAATCAGTCCAGATGTTTCCAGACTTTTCAATATTATAAATTGGTCAATCATAGCAAATGAATGACACAAATCAAATGCATTGGTTATGTTAGCTAAAACATCCTTGTATTTAATTTCAATTAAAACATTTATAAATTTTTTGATTTTCATGACTTCTTTTAAAAATTTTTTTGTTTGGCTGATAATACAGTGGGAGCAATTAAAATTTTATTGAAATAATTAATAACTGTCAATTACTACTGTAAATTATGCAAAAATATCAAAAATTTCAAAATTAAGGAAAAAATTGTTCAACTTATAAATTAGCATTAATGAAAAGATTAAACTCAAAGTGAAGTAAATATCATCTTTATGCAGTAATATTTACAGAAATTATCACTGACAAATATTTAAATTTTGCATAATTCTTAATTGCTCACAATTCTGATTAGCACAAAAAAAATTAAAGGTATGTGCTTCCAATTTTTGCAGTATATTTAAAAAATCTAGATCAAATTGCCAGGAGTTTAATCAAACAGCCAAAAACTAATAGTATATAAAATCAATTTTCCTTTACTAGTAATGAAATTTTATTTATACTTTAAAAAATTCACTTATTAAAGTTCAATAGAAAGCATTACTTACATATAAATCACATGAAAATTCCCCTTTTCTAATCTGAACTAATGAACCTTTAAAAGAAAGTAAATTTTAATATTAATAAACTACAGTGTCAGGCATCATTAAGAAAAGACAAATATACAATTTAACCTCATTTAACAAGTAAAATTCATTCCTGAACTAGTGTTTCCATTACTTGTAATGGAAACACTAGTTAAACAAAAAATTTCCCCCATAGGAATGCATGTAAAATAAAACAATATGCTCCATTTCAAAAAAATAAATAAATTAGTCAACTAAATTTATAACATAATTTATTAATTATAATGTATGCATTTCTAGAAGAAGTTTGTATGAAGTTATCTGTCTTAAATTATGCATTAACATTTGGTGAATAAGAGACAGAACACAACTGTTAAATGAATTTATAGCATGATTTTTTCAGTAAAATCTAATTAGTAATTCTGTCAGTATTTTTCCACCTGTTCATTGAGAACATAGCCATGGACCTTAAAATGTATAAGCATGGCCAGAGACAAAATTTCATTGATTAAGACTATACAGGTACTTGCTCAAATTCTTTAAAGTCACATTCAAGAAAGCTATTTGGTAAAAATTTCCTTCATTAAGAAAGTTCAAATACTTAAAATGGGCTGATATAGGACAATCCAACAAGTGACATCACACTAGCTTCTTACCACTCATTCCACAAAACATTGCTCATTAGCAAGTAACATTTTTACATTTTGCTTTACTCATTATGAGAAGTGAACATTAAGTAAGATTTAACTACAAACATACCTTAATTTAAATTAAATCCTAATTAATTTCCTACATGCTATCTCAACTTAGCTCATATTAACAGCATTCTAAAATGTTCTTTTATTTCCTGGTTCACTTTTTATCAAATTAATTCTATATGCACTCAATAAAACTGCTAGTCTCAGTATCTGCTGAGTGCAGGGGTAAAAATCCTTAATAACTACAGTATTCTTTTTAAAGATATCTGAAATTCCCTTGCCTAAATCAACATGTAACAAAGAAATCTCAATGAAAATCTCATAGTAAAATTAACAAAGAGAGACATTTCTAGCCCTTGCATACATTTTATGGCATTCAGTTCAGTTTTATCACTGCTTCTCACAACATAAAATGCTTCTCATAGTAAAATTAATGAAATTAAAAAAAATGTAAAGGTTTTTTCTTTTATATATATATATATATATATATATATATATATATATATATATATATATATATATAATAAAAATGCAGCTCGAAATGCGTTGCTAAGCGCAAAACTGGAGAACGGCTCGACCGATTCGGCTAATTTTTTGTTTAATAGTTTCGTTAAGACACGAGGATGGTTCTTATAAAGAGAAAAAAATGAAAAAACTGCGTTGAAAATAGTTAAAACGACACTTTTCTAACTTTCCCGCCAAAAATCTGCATTTCTTTCCCCCACGCCAACTGAGTGAGATAGCAGGAAGTAATAAATTATGATTTGTTTAGAAAGAAATGCGGGAAGTCAATTGGTTTTCATTCATAGATAACGGGATGTTTAAAAAAGAAAGAAAATAGCTGCTTTTATTATTAGTCTGTCTGAATATTTAATCTATGCCTGCTCAAAATAAAGTCTGGGCACGGAAGAAAAAAAAATAACAAAGTGAAAATAGGGTTTGTAGAAACAAAATTAGTGAAGAAAAAAAGGATAGAAGAAAAGAAAAGAAAAGAAGGATGTGTGTGTATCAATATTATTTCCTCTGTGCGCGGCATTTTCCGAGCTTTTTTTAAACTTTCGCATCTCTTAAAAACCAATTGTCTTTATTGTTTAGTGTGTTTACATTTATGAAAATTTGAATCTCATTATTCTATGAAAATGTAGAATTTTAGACCTTTCCCTCCACCATTTAAGTAAAATATCAATTCCGGGACAATCATTGCTCGGATACAAAGAGAAAGATGAATAGCACAATGAACAGAACATCTGAAGAAAATAATACTAAATAATACTCTAAATGAATTATAAGATTATCAAAATTTGTTTGGTTTAAAAATATTTTGAGGAAAAACCTGTTATGAGACACAGCTAAATAAAATATTATATGAAAATTTTAGCGAGCATTAATACCGGCGAACCGAATGGTCGCCAAGGGCGGCTAGTATATACATACATACATATATATATATACAGCATTTAAATTATTTGTTGAAAGTAGATACAGAGTTGTGGCCGAAATCATGGCAGAAGATTGGTTGAATTTTTAAGTTCGGTTTATTCCACCATCAAGAGAAGCAGGTATTATGTATAAGCACAACACAGAACAACACACAACAGAATAACAAAAAAACTCATTAAACTTTTACCCCTCTGAATATATGCCTTTATATTTTAATAGGGATCTTTGAAGCATGTCAATGCATGTACAGCTTGTGCAAGGGAATCAAAGGGATTTTTTTAATGGAATTTGCTAAGCTGGACAATTTCTGTCCCTACCCTTGGAGTGTGGGAAAGTAGCCAGCATTTAGATGATTAAGCAATTTTACAAAGCTTCTGCTGAATTAATTAACTAGAACAAGTGGAATGGATCAGGAAATAACAGAATAGAATGAAGTAACTATGGCTAAATTAAATAAAAAATTAAGAAGTTAATTTGAATTCAAATTGAGAGTTTAAAATATCAAACACACACACAAACACAAACGCACGTGCACACACACACACATATGTATTAAGAAAGCAACATTTATATTTTTAGGATTAAACATCATAGGAAGACTTCTATACATGAAAAAAGTAGGTAAAAAATTAATTGGAACAAAGTGTTATGGCTGCATATAAGAGATATTCAACCAGAAAATATCTACCATGAATTTCACACAAACATCTAAATAAAATACAACTATTTTTAACTTAATTCAACCATTGATTTTTTTTTCATTTTTATCTCAACAACAATTAAAAATTAAAGCACCCTTTTTCCAAATATATGTATATTAAAAGTACTCACATTCTTCTGCATTTTGTTCTCTTATATGGTTGAGAATACTAAAAAATGACATATCCACGAATTTTCCATATTTAACTCGCCACTGAAGTTCATACAAAAAACCTTGGACATCATTTTTTTTCAAAGTTTTTTGATTAACCATTCCAAATATGGTAGTCATATTTTTGGACAGGTATTTTGAAATGTTCAATGTGTGTGGTAGTGGCCTATTAGGATCTACAATAACAGTAGGATCTGAAGCAACTTTTTGAACATTTAATAGGCAAGTGTCAGGAAGCTGATTCTCACTTATTATTGTGCCCTGTTTATTAATCCATTGTTCTAATAGACAGATATGACGGGAGGATTTATAGGCTTCGAATTCAGTTAGAACTTCTAACCGAACATATCGTGTTTTCCTATCCATGGCTCCTAGTATGAAATAGTCTCCCATCTTCACAACAGATGTCTCCACCGTACTATATGGAGTAAGTCCCAATTTTCCTTTTTTGACTGCAACTTGGTGACAGAGTTCTTGAAGTGCCTTGAAATAATACCAAATCCTTACACATTCCATGTTAACATCTTGAGTTATTTCTTCATAACTTGACTGGCAAGCCCAATGATATGTTAATAATAATAGGTCTCGTATAGAATAAAATTTGAAGCGCTCAAAAAAATCTGGTCTTTTAATAGGTTTTTGAATCGGACAGCTGAAAAAATCAATGGCATAAAAATATAAGTATTATAAAATTGTAATTTTCAAAAGTAAAGTTTAAAGGAAATACAAAATACACTTAAATAAGCAAAAAAAATATAATATAAAAACATACAGGACTATCGCTTACATCTGGAAAGTAATTTGTTTTTTTTTTTGTTTTTTTTTTATCTATTTTCTATTTATTTATTTATCTATTTTCTGTTTAAGTACAAACAAGGCACAAGAAAATGAAGAAATAACATTTTTCTGCTAGTTACAATGAAATATGTTTTAAGGAGTGGAAAAACCAAAGAAATGAACATTATTCAAATAATAGCTTATTAAAGCAAAGTTTATTCTTATGTGCAGAAAAAAAAACAATTTATCTTTATTAATTATCAGGAATTTAGAAAGACATTATTGAAATATTAAAAAGAAGAGGAATAATATCTCATTTTTTTTTCATTGTAAGTCACCCAAAATTTTGGACACAAGCAAAATAAAATGCTTAACATTTTTCTCGTGATAAAAATAATTTAATAACTACTTTACAAAAATATTACAAAGAATGACTATGTTGATGAGTAAAAAATAACAAAGGAAATTCAAAATTCCTTAATTTTCCAGTACTGTTCTAGGTTTTTTACACATAAGTTTTTAATTCCTTGTGGTATGGCAACCCAGACATAGTTATAAATCTAAGGCAGTACACTTGCAGTGTACATTTCTATCTTCATTACATTCTTGGACTTTTACATGAGGAATTTTATAAGGTCCATAGTCAAAGCATGCCTCATTTATCATAAAGTTCTAGTTTCAACGATACTTGCAGTATATATACAGAAAATATCTAATATTTTCAATCATGACAAATGGTTAATCATTAAGCTTATAGCATTTTCCCATTTATCACTGTCAATCTAACAATCTTTCATATTATATGTATGTGTGTGTGTAATGATATCTTTTAATCTAATTTTAAATCCTATTTAATGTCCTAATTTTTATTTTTATTTAATCTATGGTAACTTCATTTTAAATTTTCTCCTACTTCTGAATTCAATTTCTATATTTTTTATTTAAGTATACCTACACATACTCTGTAAAATTACTGAAATCAGCAAGTTCCCACACTTTAAGTAAAGGGGGAAAAACCTTAATATTTGCAACAGTCTTTTAAAAGATACATAAATTTCCCTATCCTAAATATTGACAAGTGTAAAAGAAAGTCTTTCTTGTACATAATATGTCTCAAATAGTAAAATTTAAAAAAAAGTTAAAATTTTAAACATTTTTTTTGATAATGATATGCGCGTGAAAATAAATTTTTAGGCAGTTTCATGATCATTTTGATAGGAATTTCTTTAAATATGTTGATTTTAGTAACAGAATTATGGGGAATTTTTAAGAGAATGTCATAGCTCGACAATTTTTTATCCCTTCACTCTGAGTGTGGGAATTGGTGAACATTTTTACAACACATTAGTTACCACACATAACAAAATAATAATAATAACAAGATAGAATTTTTTTTAAAGCAATATAAGAAGCTTTCATAAAATTCACAAATACTGATGTTATGGAAATTTGCAATTTTTTCAGTACTTTTCTGTTCCTGAGATCCGTAAAAAAAAATCGCCAATTTTGGCAATTTCGAGAAAATGATTTAAAAGTAGTTAATGACACTTAGGATTCAATAGCACCTTTCCATTTCTTAAGGTAATAAAAAATCATCTAACTGTTGGGTGAGAAAGGTTCTCTGATTTGATGAAAGGAATTTAATTGTCACTACTGACTCTCATAAACAGAAAAGTACTAAAATAAGAAGAATAATAATAATAATTGTTTCATTAAAAAAATTTAGCATGTTTTAATAAAAATACAGAATAAATTGTTTTAATAACACAAAATTTCATCCAAATTCTCCATCAGATTAATTAACTACAATGTAGAATATATATTCTTAAAATTACCTTATTTTTAAATATAAATAATCCATTATAGAGCTATTTTTTTATTATCTTTTTTTAAAGGAATTAATAAAACTATAAATTAAAAGAAAAGTAAATATTTATATTTAAAATAGGACACTTACTTTGTATTTGCACAAGTATAACAAAAGCCATCAGGGAAATAGTTATTTTTGTCAACAATAAATTTTTTTGAACCACAAAGCTCACATGGCTGTATTGGAGGCATATATCGTCTCTGGACAAGCCACCACACAGCCCAAGGAATAAAATTTTCTTGCTGCAATTTTTTCCCTGTACAAAAATTTACAAAAAATTTTTTATAATTTTTGAAAAATAAAGTTCCAACTCTATATAACAAGATTAAGTGTATAAAAAACAAAGTCAGTCAGCAAAAAATAATTTTGTAAAATCAGGGTCACATCAACAGAAATTTTTACAAAATATCTATATGTAATAATTTTTAATAAATTTCCATAAAACGACTTATTTGAGAATAGTTTTGTTTTAGTTTATTGTTAGTTTTATTAATAGTTTATTGAGAATGGTATCAATTAATATTGTGGATGTATGATTCAAGATAATGTTTAATTTATGTCATTTATAAGATGCTACATTAAAAGTAATAAAAAGAATGGAATATTGTAAATATTATGAAAAAACTCTACAAAAATTATTCAATCAATCCATTTATTGATAAGTTAAGTTAAACCATTAGTATCATAAAAATTTTATGCAAAGGGAGGGTTAGAGAAGTTTTGTTTAATTATATGGACAATTCATTTTAAAGCAAAAATACAGTTATTTTGGGATGGGCCTTATAATTTTGACTCTAAATTAAAATGACGAAGAACACATCTCAGCTGGCACCTCCTCTTCAAACTTCCATGCCACACCAGCGATTAGTTGATTTACAAAATTCTGATTGTTTTATTTCAAAAATCAATGAAAGATAACTGATATTAGAATTTTATAAAAACTTTGAGAAATTTTTGTGCTTTAAGCAAAATGCAGCTGCAAGTGCAACTGTTTTTGGCAGCACTTATATTTGGGAATAAACTTTCTTACTAATGAATTTAAACAAATCAAAAATAAATAGAATAGAAGATGAAAACCTTTCTTCTGTTCTACGAATTGCCACAACCAATCTTAAGCCCAACATAAAATCAACAACTTCAAATATTCAATCCCAGCCACTTCATTAATTTTTACTAATTTTGATTACTAATTTTTTTTGTCAACATTTAAATTGTGTCCTCTTTATAATTACCAAAAAGCTTTCTTCTGTTATTCTGTTTCAAGTGTGCCATGTTTTTAGCAGGAATCATTTTTATGGAATTAAAGGGTTTTAATCATATTTATAATACTGGTGTTTCAATCATTTATTTATTACATAATGTGTGCATGAGTAAAATAAGTAAAGTAATCATTGTAATTCAAGTGCATTGCCATAAAAAAATAGTGTTTTCACATTTATAACAAGTTTTATTTTAACATTCACATGCTACTTCAGCCCTCGACATGATACTTTTTTCATATTTTGGCCCCTCATCCTGAAAAGGTTGTGCATCCCTGATTTAAGTCAATGATTAGTAAATGAAAAATTTAACTAATACATATCTATTCTGAATGGAATAGGTTCATTGGAAGATAAATTATCATAACTAAACAACACTAAAAAATAAATAAATAAAGGTTGCCAAAGCCAAAGCACTTACTTAAATTCTCAGCTTCTTCAAGACGTTTAATTGGCAATGGAGTTCTTATTTTGAGCAAGTTCAATGGTTCTGAACAAACTAAATGTCCATTTGGAATTACAGGAATAGATCTTTGAAGGTTAAAGATCGTATCTTTATTAGTAATAGGAAGTTTTTTATCCACTTTATTATTTATAACTTTCTCCGGGTTTGGTTTTACAGATACATCCAACTACATAAAAAGAAAACTATCATTAGACACAATAAATATCAACATTTGTGATTATAGATTTTATAAATTATAAAGCAACTATACCAATATTTAGTAAAATAAAACAGAAAAGTAATGCCCTATAATTATCAAAATTTATCATATCTCAGTAAGCTTTATCTAATTATATCAAAAACTACAAAATGAAACATGGAGAGGTTTGTACAATTATTTAAAAAATAAAAATATTGGATAAATATATATTAATTTCACATAATAAAATATGTGGCTAACAAGGTAGCTGATAATATTAATAAAATTAGCAGCCTTTAATTCAAACTAATACTCAATACACAGATTTCATCATTTCATTACCATACCACTAAACCAATTGTTGCTATATTATTTCCTTTTTTGATAAACATTATATATATATATATATATATATATATATATCCAAACTGAAAAAAAAAATTAAGAGCTTAATTTTAAATTAATACCTTTTTAATTACTTGAAATTTCATGCAGTGATCTTTTGTTGTGGTCAGGTAATAATTTAGCTTTAGAACTTAATCAAAAATTAGGTTTTTAATTAATTAATTTTGAAAGTCACAAAAAAATGGTTTTCTGAATGAAAAAAAAAAAAAAAAAAACATAGCTCAAAGATAGAAATTTTACCCTGCTGTTGACAGTAAATTTTAGTTTTAAAGAAAAAAAATTAAGGATTAAAATATATAATATAAAATATGAAAAACATTAACTATACTAATATAAACTAAAATATTTAACATTTACATATGTATGGATTAAAATGTTTATCCTTAATTAATAAAATTAAATGTTTTTTTAAAAATAATAAATGAGGCCTAATGACTATTTCTTTCATCAAAACATTTTGTAAAATAAATATCCCAAAACATTCTCACCTACCTGATTATTATATGAAACATCATTAGAATCTTCAGCTTTTTTACTATTATCGAAAAGAATGTTTGGTATTGTATTGCCATTGAAATATTCAGTAGCGCCTTCTTTTGCACTGATTACATCGACAATGACAGGCCCTATTTGGTCATTAATATTATTGCAGGATGGCTGACTATCTTCTGCACCAACAGGAGGTTCAACTTCCTCCTACGAAGACAAAATATTCTAGAGTTGTTGTTGTTGTTTACAACAAGCAGAAATATAATTCACATTCCATAAAAAAAATATTTATTTGTTTTGGAATTTCTTAAACTTTCTCTACTAGCTTGCAGCTTCCAAGTAACTGAAAAAAATTCAAGGCTTTTAATTTTTTTTTATTTGAAAATTTGATTTTAAAACAAAATTGAAATAATGGCAAATATTAATAATTAAAAGCAAATTAAAAAGTAAAGAAAATAAAATACTTATTTAGTAAAATACTCTAAATGAAAAAAAGATAAGGGGAAGGATTCTTTTTCCTCTTACTTTTGAAAGTAGATATTCAAAAATAAGAAGATAGTGTAAAGACTTTTCAGGACATTATTTGAGGTCTTATGAAGTATTAATGTATACTTTATTCAGGAACTTAAAACATAATTAAGTTCTAAGTATAAAATTAATAATTTTTTAAAAATATTGTGATTATTAATAAGAGCTAAAAGAAAGATTAAAGAGATTTAACAGCTTTTGATAAAAACATTAAAAATAAAAAGAATTTATACATATAGAATGAAATTTATATATTTCACTCAAATGATGAAGTTAATACAGCTAACACACTCCTCTCCAAACTTCTACACCTACAGAATTCCAAGATATTTAACATGCATGAAGCTTGAGCATACAGTGTGCCATGAACCAAAAAAAAAAAAAAAAAAAAATGTCTGAAACCCACAGCCCTCTGAGGTTGCCATGCCAACCCATATGGCTGGTCCTGCAGTATGGATCTGTTTAATTTTTAAAAGAAATAATAGATTGTGATAATTTTTTAAAGATGGTTAGAATAAAGTACAGAAGAATAAAAAATCTCATTTAACTTGAAGCAAAAAGGGAGTGTTTAGGAGTGCAAATAGGGAGTACACATACACACACACATGATTGGATCTTTAAACCATTCTGCAATCACACTTAAGATGTTTATCTAATAACACTGGAAAAAATCAAGAACCAAAACAATGATGCATTTACTGAATACTAATTCTTTTTTTTAAATTCCTCCTATTAGCTCACACTCTTCCTATATATATCTTGTTGAAATTTTTTATTGTTAATAAAATAATTTTTAGCAATGAGCAAATTTTTTAAAACTTGTAAAGGATGACATTTTACATTAATATAATTTTTGCAAATATTAATTCATTAATTTTCTGTTAATTAGTTAAAAACTAACTTTCTTGTCTTTCTTCATTTTCCCACCATCAAATAAGTAATAAATTCAGTATGTCCCCCCCCACTGAACTAACGAGGTTAGGCTTAACATGTTTTCGGCTGATTATTTTAAATGATTTTGTTTATTTTCTTAATGTTAGATCCATTTAAAATTAAATATTGTTAATTAATAGATTTTTGGTATTTAGTCGAAGTACTTTCAAATTAAAATAAAACAGAAAAAAGAAAATTAAAAATTTCTATTCTGTATAGCATTGCCCCAACTGGCATAGAAAATTCATGCACTTGCATTGCCTCAATTAATGTCGAAAATTTAACACCAATTGAGTGTGCTTTGTTAGCATTCTAAGTCTGTTCTGATTTTTCTTCTTTTTTTTTTCAAAAATTTTGAACTTGATTTTGTTTTGGCCAGATATAATAATTTTTTTATCAATTATTTATATTAATTGTAATCATTCAATAAAAAGTAACTAAAATGTAATGTTTCTTTGGTGGCCTAATTAAGAATTGGCTTTTTTTTTAAAAAAAATTCATATTACTTGTTTATAAAAATTATCATAGAAAATTAGCAATATAAAAAAATGTCAAATACTTACATGAATAGAAAATTTGTCTATTGAATTTCCATCTTGAGATGCATGGAAAGATAAAAATTCTTAATCAATATTAAATTTCAAAAATAGTGAGAATAATGAGAAAATAATTAAATCTTTTAAATTGGGTATATCTCTTCATTTATATGGCATTATTACAAAAGGATAACTAATTTATTTTCTTTATCAATCATACATAATACTGATTTTTCATTTGTAACTCATATTATTTTATATCATATAATTTAGAAAACAGAACAATTACAGCTGATTTCAAAAACTATACAAAAATCTTAACTGATTAGATTTAAAAACATGATACAATCTAGTTAGGAAGTTTTTCTTTACTAGTGAATGCCAACCATATTACCTTAACTGCATTAATTCTTACACCAAATTTAAGAAATAATTCAAGTTTGTTATTCCAACAAAATAAAGATTTTAAAAAATGAAAGGCTTAAAATTTTGCCCATAACTAAGCAAAACATATTTTAAAATCAAATATATCTTCTTTCTAAAAAATCTGTTAAAAGATTAGATTGTTGGTACAAAAGTTAACAAAACATGAGCGGGAAAAAAAATACATTTTGGTGTTCTTGATAAGAAATTTTGTTCTTATATATATACATATACCCTCCCAAGTCTTATAGAATACCTCATTGTGGCAGGAGGGTATCTGCGGTTGGAATGAAAGAAGTATGTTGGTAGTTTGTTCTTGGTAGAGTCACCTAAAGAGTGAAGGCTATTGCACAATACCCAGCTAAAATCTATAGGCGAAAGAGCTAAGACAGTCTTCTACCTCTTGGTGCACCAGTCTTTTAACTCACAGAAGCTGCACTTCCCTCCCCATGAATAGTTTGACAAATGGCATCAATGCTGCATTATCCATTGCACCGTAAATCAGGGATGTGTTTGAGGTTTAGGCAAAGGACCTCGCCCAATAAGCAAGCCAGGGTCTTCTTTTTCTCTGACATAACATCTTTAGAAAAGTCAGAGCCACAAAGAGTGGTGGAGGCTTAGCCTTCTTTACAATGGATTCCATGTACCAAAAAATTGATATTCCTGCAGACCAAAATTCAATCTTGAAATTTAGGGTATTAAAATCTTGTGGAGAGGTAAACCTCTAAATATCTTTGTTTATCCCCCTCCTAATTATAAAAACTGGTTTGCAACTTAATTGATAAGAACTCTATCATTATCGAGTATTTTAATGCAAAACATACTGCTTGGGGTTGTAGTTCAGATAACAGCAGAGGTATTGATGTCCTTCACATGATGGATGACAGTGAATTTATAATTCTCAATGATGGTACTTAAACACAGTCTTCTTTCAGTTATAACACCTCCAATGCCTTTGATATTGCCATAACCAATGTAAAATTAGACTTGCAATGTTCCTGATCAGTGCTAGATAACATTGGAAGTGTCCAATTACCAATACTTACAGAACTCAACAAAAAGCTAAAAACCTTTCATTCCAAAGAAAACTTCTGGAACTTCAAGGTGAATTAGGCTTCTTTTAGTTATTCCATATATAGGGAAATTTCAGCAGTACTTATGACTTGGAATCCTAATAATGACTGACATAATTTTAAGAATATTATTCTTAAATATGCTAGGCATGCATTCCTAGAGGTAATGTGATGTCCCTTGTTACACCAAAAATACTGCCATACTAGAGCATCTTTTGGAAAAAAAGAAAAAGTCTACTTGAGGCCTCTAGGCCTTTAGAAAATAACAGAACTGCTATCAATAAAAGTAATGTAGAGATCAAATTAACTTAAGCACATCTTAAATGAAAAACAGCTAAACATATGTTCTATCGTACATATTTATATTAAAGTGTAGGCAACTATGTTACCGCAGTTCAGAGCCATTCAGCCAGTCCAACACCTGCTCTCTATTTCATTTAATATTCACTCGAGTTAGAATTCTCCCAGTTCTATCTCCTAGAGACTGTTACAAACCCTCCCCCTATATATATAAAAGAATCTACATCTAAGTTCTGAAAAAACAATAAACAATTATCAGGAACAAGGGAAATTTTTAATGCATCAACTAAGCTGAATTGCAATATATTAACTAAAACTTTAAAAAATTTATTTTTAAAAAATCATGACTTAATTTTTATTCATTAACCAGAAATGTTGTATCTTTACTTGATTTCAAACAAAAAGAAAAATGCTCCACCATTTTAAAATAGATTTTCAAATATAGAAATACATACTTGCTTGATTATACATTGTTGAGAGATCATTACTGGAAATCATTTGTTCTTGAGAGACTAACATTTGTTCTGGTGATTCACTAAGAGTAACCTAAAGGAATATTTTTTTAATAAACCTTAAGTTAATTAATTTTTCAAAATTGAATTTTTGTAAAATATGAATGATAGATTCAAAATTTCCAGAATTTTATCAACAAAACAGTTTGACTTTTTTTCAAAACATAACATTATTCCATTACACATATAAAAAATAAATAAATTTTAACAGTTTTAAAACATGATTCATGAGAAAACTAAACAGAAAATGAAAAAAAATTCAACACTTTTTCCTTACACTATATAAAATAGATGCTTTGACTATAAAATGTTATTGTAGTTTACAAAACAATATAATGAGGAGGTCCAAATATACATTGTGAAACAAAATATATAATTCTATTCTACTTTTACCACTACTTTTTTAAAAAATTATCATACAAAATTAATAAATATTTACAACTTTGATATAAAAACCATGTATTTAATTTCCTTAAAATTATTCCTACTAATTCTTCCTACTTACTCCTAAATGAATAAGTAGATAATAAAATAATTCTTTAATAAATTTGATGAAAGTCAATAACTTTCAGATCTCAGTTATCTACCATTATTTCATACATACTCAGGCAAACAGATAATCTTTTCATTGAAAAATTATTCAAAATTTGAATTTGATTTACGAATTTGATTATGAAGTATAAAGGCTCGTTACAAAATATCCTCATGATCTTTATATTTCTAAGTTTTGATATTAACATGCACACAAATAGGTATAATTTCAAAAAAGTTCTTTTTGAACTAATGGCAGTTTAAGTTCAAGCTTCTAGCTTTTATAATATATTTCTTTATTTTTCATAAAGAAAGAAAAAAAATCAGGAAACAACAATATTGAAAATTCTTAGAAAAATACAGAACAATAATTCAAATATTCAATACTTACGTCACACAAGCTTGCAGCACAGCTTTCTATTTCATCTAAATAAGGAGGAAAAAAGAAGAAAAAATATGACACGAAAAAATATTTAAATTTCATATAATATAAAAGTAAATAAAAGCACATTTAACTTTGAAATGCCAGTTTAAATCCCTCACACAAATATGAGAATGGCAATACTTTACCTTAACACTAGGTTTACCATGACTTGGCATATACCTATTTCTACCAAATGGATCAAATCAACCCTTTATATATATATATATATATATATATATATATATATATATATATATATACACACACACACACACACAGACCTGTCTATCATGAAGTTGATGTAATTTTTTAAATATATTTTATGTATATTTGTTGATATGAGATACAATGAAAAGGTAGTTCCTCGATGTTTATTTTTCAATCTAGGTCTTCAAGACCATTTATTTTTCTATAATCATCTACCAAAACATTGACTCGCACATCTTTTTGCTAACAAACTATAATAGCGCTATCTGACTGACTTTCAGCTACATCATCTACCTTCTTATATATTCAAATTATACTAATACAGACTTATTTCTATACTTATACCTATATCTCTGTGCACCTCTATCAAACCAAGCTGCTACAAATTTAAAAATAAATGTGTGAATTCTTAACAATATTTATTCGCATTTTCAAAATGGCCTCTTCAGTAAAAGTAGATACACTTTATACATCCTAAAAACTAAACTAAAAAAAGAAAAACATAAAATTTGCAAATATATTCTCATAAATATAAGTAAAAATTAATTAAAATATTTTCATGAAATCTGGCAATAATTTTCTTGAAGATAATTAAAGGAAAGCTTTCTCAGAGATGTCAAAATGACCCATCGTTAAATCTAGCATTTAATGTTTATTTAAAGTAATGGCTCAACAGTCAAACTATAAATATATAGGTAAATTGTTTATTAAAAGAAATACATTTATAAATAATGTTTATAGATATTGCGATCAATATAATAGAAAATGTTTTAAAAAATAAAAAAAACATGTAATTCAAAAATGAAAATAAATAGGACATATAAAATATTAATAATAGAATTCATTTTATTTTTAATATTTAAAATAAAAAGATTAAAAACAGAGATCAAACAAATAATTACTATAAAAATGTTTACCAGGATCCGTTCCAAAAATTGTAACTGGACTGTCAGACGCTGATGTTGTCTGGAAGGAAAAAAAAGAGATAATTCTCTTCAGAAAAATTGATGTTCTGTGCAATTACTTTAAAATACATAATAAATTAGCTTTTAAAAAATGAAAATACATTATGGAAAAGCAAATATCAAAGAAAATATGGGATAATATCCATAGTTTTTTTCAATATGAAAGTTAGGTTAGATATAAAATCAGATTACACAATGCATTTGAGAGCTTATATTCTTATGTTAAGAAAAGAATAGGGGAAAACTTCATAAATAATCATTTAAGATCTTTACCTATTTAAATGCTGATAAGCTAAATATTGAAAAGAAAATTTAATTTGAAGTTTTCCATCCATACCACTGATTCAGTATAGCACAGCGAATTTAATGTGCATTTTGGAACAAGCTAGTAGTATCTTAAAGTAATGTGCTATGTTAGATCAAGAAAATACATATTAAATTTAGTATAATGTTGCATATAAAAAATAAATTTTAATAAATTGGGAGTAAAAGCTAGGAAAGCAATAATACTAAGAAAAATAAACATAAAAGAAGTTTTATAAGTATCAATACAAAATAATAAACATAGGTGGTTCAAAAAGTGAAATAACAAGCTTGGATACACAAATCTGATGCCAATTACATTCCATTTCGACTGGAATAACTGATCACAACATTCAAACATTGCAGGTAAATGGAGCTCATAATAACATAACACTCTGAAATCTATGATAAAAGATGGCAGTGTTGCTAAACATATAGTTGTTGACTTAAGTGTAATAAGTTTTTTTGCATTGAAGCAAAATATGTCTTGTTGAAATTCATCGCAAAAAGTAGAAGTTTATAGAGACAGCATAATGTCATAAAAGTTGGTTTTAGAGCAAAGAAATTGAACTAGGAAGAGCAGATGTTCAAAACAAGCTAATATCAGAGTGGTCAAGACATCCAATGAGATGACAGCATATGGTCATGTCAGAAGATTGATTTGAGATATTCATTATATCTATACCAGGGGAATTAACCTTTTTGGGATGGGAGGTCACTACACTAGACATGCAGATGGAACAGAGTGAAGGACAACATGAAATTAATCATTCCACATGACAGGGAGGGGGGATATGTCGGTAAGCCTAATTTTTTAAAAATTAAGTCCTAATGTTGCCATATTTACTATTTTAGTTTAAACCATAGTGGCTACCATTTTAGTTTATTAGTTAATTTATAATATATAAACATTCTTCCTCTGAAAAATGACATTTTCATGTCATAATAAAACAAAACCAAGGCTTTCCATAGTAAAAAGAGAACTGTGTGAAATATATTCAAAAGCTACGCAAAATACAACAGAACTAACAATAACTTGTACAATAGATGTTATCTTGTACCATATATGTTATCTGGCTTAAGAAGCTAATGCCACAAGTTTTTCTTTTTGCTGTATTTTTCCAGAATTCATTTTTATTTTCCTTTTAAATTGTATAATTTCCTTCCTATTCAAAATATTTTAATGTTTCTATGCTTTACTTCATAAAATAATAATAATGAATCGCTCTTCAACCAGTCATCTCATCTTTATTTTAATGACATCAAAATAAATAGAGGGAGGAAGATAGTTTTGCAGACAAAATAAAACTCTTTTAACCTATCATGTGTCTGAAGTATTGTTTTCTTAGATATACAGTCAGAATTATACAGCTTTTCTCTCTAACTTAAAAAAATCTAGAGCAAAATCTTGGCATAGAATATTTTGAACACATTTTTTATATATTATATTCCATTAAAATTAAAACTGTGAAAAATAATATAATTTTTTATCAAAACTATACAATATTTTCAAAACAGATTTTAAAGATACATTGTAAACATTTTTGAAATAAAATATAATATTTACTTACATTCTTTAGAAAAGATTGCCCAGTATCATCTACGAAAAAAAATTATTATAAGTATCAAAGAATAATTTTTAATTTTTTAAAAAAATCGCTTTGAGGAGAAAGTAAAATTAAAGCAAATTTAAAATAAAATACTATCTCTGAAATGAAAGAAGACAGTGGCAGTGCAATGTGTCAAATTGAATAATGATTATTCTAGTCCTATTAGAATTGAAAATTGCCCCCAATATTCTGTCATTACAAAAAAACCAGGTAGCATAGAAGAACTATGTTTATTAATAATTCATATAAATTATCTCTTTCTCAGAATGGAGATTTATGACAGACTCATAGATGTTAAACATGTAGATGGTAAATGCTTACTCATGTGGTGTGTGATCCGATTGCAGACTAGAAGATGTCACTGGACAAAAACAAACATTTATTTACAATTTAAATTTAAAAAAATTAGCAAATAATAGCTTTTTTACAAGCTTTAATATATATATCTCGCTAAAGCATGATAACACAGCCAACAGAAAATTGAAACTCAAGCTGAATGAATGGCTGGTGATGCATATAGGTTTACAAATCGCTAGAATATGACCCCACTACTAACAGAATGGTGGGAAACAAAAATTGACTTAATGGCCAGATCTAGTCATGCATGTTGGATCATCACCAGCTGCACCCAACAATGCAACAGCAGTCTCTAACCTAACTACAGTTATAACTTTGTCTTGACTACTGATAAATAAAATCCATGTCTTGCCTTGCCTCTTTTTCATCATGAAAGGATCCCATAAGGAATTGACAAAGCTCTTTTAAAAAGACTCCTCTTTATAAACACATTGGGCTTAATTTTTACTTAGTATTCTAAACTTTCATACTAAATCAATATGAAGAAAATTGTTCTGTAATGTAAAATTTAAATACAAATTCACAATTCAAACTTTTAACAATTTCTTCAAACTAATATTTGAAAATTATCAGACTTTATTCACAAATTTCTTTAAAATAAAATATATTTGAAAATTAACCAAATTTATTAACAAATTTTTATAAAATCATATATTTGAAAAATGTATGGTATAAAATAAATTATAACTATTAAACTGTTCTCTCATTTTTTAAAGCTTTATAGAAAAAAACAGTATTGTATATAAAATAATGAATTAAAATTTTATGGTATTGAAAAGAGAGATAAAACAATACATTTCACAATACAGAAATTTTTATAATAGTAGTAAGAAAAGAGGCAATTTGTTTCAAATAATCATAAAATGCTTACTAAAATCAAGGGCTTTCAACAGCATCACTGGAATAGCAGTGTTGTTAGAAACAGCATTTACTATTTTATATTTCTAAGAATTTAAAAAAACAAAAACAGAATTATTAGTATAAAATATAAATATGAAATGAAAGATTATTTAAAAAAGACACTCACATGTCTCACTTTACAAAATACAAATTTTAAAAGATAAAGATTACATCCATAATTTATTTGTCCATATTGAGTCATTAATAGTTACCACCATTTGATTCACACCCAGAAACAATGCTAATCTAAATGTAATAATAAAAATTAATTAAAAAGATCTGCATATAATTATAAAAATTTAATACAGAGTTTCAATTTGTGAACTACAAATAAAAATTAATACATAAAATAATGATACAATAAAATTGTCGTGCAAAATATAAAATTTATTTGCATATGTGAATTACAAATGTTTGTATATTTATATGTGAAAGACTTCTTTTTATTATATGAATGGCATTTTCAATTTCCAATTCAAACCTTAAAAACAAAATTCTTTTCAACATTAAGTCGATTATAAATGAATTAAATGCACAAACACAGATAACAACTAGCAAAAAAAAACAAACTTGATCTTATGTGCAATCATATATTTTTGATATAAATGCTCTATTTTTTAAAAAAATTCAATTTTTATTTCTAAAAATTTATTCAGTTAATTAAAATGTACTTCAAAAACAAAAGAATGATCTTTGTTAAAAAAGAACCATGTTTCAAACAAAATTTGTAACTTTTTAAGTCATGAAGAAGGAAAATATCGATTATTAAACTATGTGCTAATATTTTTTTAATCATCTCATATCATTTGTTGTTTAACAAATAATACCATTGTATCCTAACTTTTAAAACAAAAAGCCTTTAAACATCAACCTCTAATATAAATACAAAAAGGAGCAGCTTTTTGAAAGATGAAAATTAGAATGTTTCATTTCTAAATAAAGAATGTTCCGTCAACCAACTTTATCCCATAAATTTAAGCAAACATAAAAATTAATCTAACAAAAGCAATGGTTATTGTTTCTCAATATAACTTATTTATATATTCACAACAATGAGATTTTCTCTCATGAAAAATATTTATGCGAGTTCAATTTCTTTATGACAATTTTTCATAACAGTAAAGTTTTTACAAATTAAAAAAATAATAATATTTAATTCTTTAGATTTAATTTTTTAGATTAATGGCCTACATTGTACCAATAAGTATTTGGACATCCATGCAAATGAGAATATCAGTGATCCAGATCTACAAACCAGCTTCTATAGTTCAATATTGTGTAGTAAAACGGATAGGCGTCAGTCACATGCAAGATATCACAAAATTCGGAGCTATCTGGCTTAGAGAAAGACATAATTGTCAAATATCACAAAAACAGCAAATCATTAAGGGAGATATAAAGTTTCAAATCTTTAATGGCATTAGATCTTAAATTCATGCTATTGACCATGAAACTAAAATTCTGGCACTAAATAAGATTTCAAAAATAGTTTAAAGAAACTCTAACTCTCCAAATCCTTACTCAGTAGGAGGATATTTCACACAAAAACAGCTGACCTTTGGAAGAATCAAGATTCGAACCATCCAATTTGATAGTTGAGTCTCAAAAACCATATCATTTAGAAATGTGTTCCAAAGATTGACAAAAATGAATAATTTAGCAGTATATCAAATAATTATTGAAGTTTAATAACAGGATAATAATATGATTTAATAAATGAAATAATATGTATGATAACCTTATGCAGCAGGCACTTTCTTCTATATTACGATACATTTTTTACTAAATTTTAAATTGTATTTCGTTTTTTTAAAAAAAGAAAATTTTGATACTTACAACTAATATCTATAAAGAAAAAAGAAAAAATAATAGTTTTTAAACCATAATTTCTTACATTTATATTTTAACGATAAAATTAAAAATATGTACTGTGTTCAATAAATTAATATTAACATAGATATCATATAATTTTGTATTACAAACTAGCTGCAATTACAGAAATTATTTTAATAATTTTTAAACACCAAAATGTTTACTAAATGAATGTATGGAATAAACATGGGGCCCAACTCTAATTTTTTAAAGTAAAAATTTGACTTGACATTAGTAATATGCTCAAGTATTAATTGATATCTTCTACATCTTTTATTAATTCCTTACAAAATTAAGTAATTCTATCATAGATGACTTATCCAAAATTTGTTTTCATTATTTAAATTTCTTAAACCAGATAATTCAATGTAAAATATCATTATTCAAAAAATATCTAGTAAAAGTTTAAGGTATGTGAATAATAAAAGGTTCATTTATATATAGATAAGATTTACGAACCTAAAATTGCTCTGCATACATCAAAAGAAAACTCACTGGAGACATTTTAAAACTAGACATAAAAATGACAAAGGCCAATTGATTGGTAGTTTGATCATTACTTGATCCAAGATCAATATAAAAGATTTTAAAGTAACATATAATTTGATATGCAATAAAGAAAATATATAATTAAAAAAATATATCAATTAAAATTCCTGTTGACATGTCATAGATTTCATAGTCATGTATCAGTAGTGTGTATAGCACATCTTATTGTTTATTAAGCCAAGCAATCAATGCCTGAATGGCAAAATAGAAATTAGCAAGCACAGATTTGGAATAATGCAATAAGATAAATTATTATTGCATTTATTTAACCTTTTAAAACTAAATATTGGAAAGACAGAAACTGAAAATTACACATTATGCAACAAGGTATTCAGAAAATATAAAGAAAGAATGATGTAAAGCTTAAGAAAATGAATATATTCATGCTTCATGAATATACTCATGCATAATGAAAATTGAGAAGGGATTGGAATGACCAAATACATCACCAGTTTCATTTACTAAAAAAAATGTCATGGTGCACATTAAAATTCTAATTTATAAATACCTTTTTCAAGTATTATAATTCTTATTTATAAATACCTTTTTCAAATATTATAATTCTTATTTATAAATACCTTTTTCAAATATTATAATTCTTATTTATAAATACCTTTTTCAAATATTATAATTCTTATTTATA
>JAOUZG010002851.1:14478037-14498968 GCA_026289955.1 Argiope argentata
TTCTTATTTATAAATACCTTTTTCAAATATTATAATTCTTATTTATATTTCCATTATCAATTTCAAACACTTGCAAATTGCATCAGGTAATCAATCATTTAGTAAAATTCTTTGTAACAATAAATGAAAGGCAAAATTTTTTTATCTGAAAATATGGTACATTTTGGGACACTCATAATATCATAAATGAAAAAATTTATACAGAATTTAAATTCTGAAAAAAATTCATTTCTTTGTAAATTATCATCCTATTAGATATGCAATTTCAAAGCTAAAATCTAATAAGAATATGAAAAATTTGTTAGAAGTTTTTACACTATTTGGAAGCTTGTCAGTTATATGTAAAATGTGAGAAAAATCTCTCATTTGAAAATGGAAACTAATGAAATCAAAAAATCCTACTGATTTAAAGATTCAATACACAACTGATTTTCACAAATCATAAGGTAAAACTAAAATATTAGTATTTTTAAATTAAGCACCATGAAAAAAATCATGTAACATTTTGATTTTTATGTCAAATATTTATATTTTCATAATATTATACTTACTCAAAAAAAAATGTCACAAATATTTCTAAAGTGATGATTTTATTAGTCAACATTTTGAAAATATGTATGATATTTTTTATATATCCTTTCTTTTTATCTTAGAATATTTGTGATAAATAAATGGTGCCACCATTCAGATTTTCCATCAAATTCCAATAACTTTTTTAAACAAGCTCATATTATACTATTTAATGTAATCAAGATTATCATTTACCAGTACTTACGTATTAGACCGTTGATGGCAACAGTTTAATAAGTCATTGGCGACGGATTGAAATTTGGCGGTAAACCATCAACGCCAATGAAACCAAGTGGTGGACAACAGTTAAGGTTTGAACAATTTTTTAAATAACAGTGGTTTTTTGCCATTATTAGCAGTTTAGCAACTCGTTGGCGACACCTTCAAATTTGGCAATAAACATTGAAGGTCTAATATGTAAGTACCTATTTACCTTATATTAACATAATTCTCAAGCCCTGAACTAGCATATTCAAATATGCAAAAAATATTTATTTAATGTTATTATTTAATAGTTTGATGTCATCATGAAACTGAGCAGTGACCAATCTTTCCTTTTCAAAATGGCAATCCAAACTGGGGGAACTTTAACAACTGACATTTATAGAATTTCTTACCTCACTTGTAAAAAAAACTTCTAGATCTTTTCCCCCAGGACATGAAGTTCAAATTATTTTGTATGGACTAGAATGTCCTAGATTGGTTAAATGGACTGTATGCTGCAAGTCTTAGCCTTAATTTAAAGAATGATTGGCAATGCCATAAGCCAATGTTTCTGACAACTAAATTATGAAAACAAAATAAGTTTTGTTTTGTTTAGAAAAAAAAAGAGCACTCAAGTGATAAATACAAAATTGAAATGAGCTAAGCACTTTTTAATTTGAAACCCGATAAACAACATTGTACAGCAGACAAAAAAAATAAAATTATGAACAGTTCATAAATGAAGTATTAAGATATAATTACAATTTCTTAATATTTTATTCGTTGCTTGCACTTAAGTTATTCATTATAGAATAACTTAAGTGCATTCTGACTATAATGTGCATTCTGACATTATGGAATTTGTGTTAAAATGTGAACAGTTTAAATCTATTTTCACTAATAAATTCTCGAAACTGGTAGCACAGTTTATAAGGTATAAACTATTAGTAAAGAGAATTCTGTATTAACATGACATGTTACTAGCAATAACTTCTAGTATTCAACAGGCATTCTGTGTGGCTTAAGATTAATGGGAGGCTCAAAATTCAATAAAAAGTGAGGAAATATGTATTATAACAGAGAGTTTTGATATAAAAACATTTTCTTCAGTATTGCTGGGCAAACAAATGAGTTCATAAAACTCCGACTTTTTTTAACTCATTTTTCAACTCAAGGTTTTTTTGTTATCTGGCCTTTTCTTTTGCCACATTAGGCAGATACTCAGAAAAGCACCATATAATAAATTTTATTCATTTTTACAAATTCAATGCAAGACTATAAAAAAAAATACATTTTCAAAAGAGATATTTTACATATAATAATAAAAGTATTTTTAGTAAAAAATAAAATACACTTATGATATATATAAAGTAAAATCATTCATTGCATATGAGATAAAGCAAATTACCTCTGGCAAGATTTGATAAACTGAATTTGCTTGGATTCCTGAAGGATTTTTTGTTACAGTAGAAGCAGATATTGAATTTGTAAGAGGTGACAAATTAGGAAATAGATTTCCATTTGAAGTAACAGGAAGAAAAGATGTTGTTGCAGTCTGTGAACTTGAACCAGAAGCAGATGAATTTAATTTCATATTTGATAAAATACTTACAGCGGCATTACTGGCAGTAGTAGTAGATGTTTGCCCACATCGAGAGACGAGTCCATTTGCTGACAAGCTAGCTCCAAATGATGAACTGCTGCTCAATTGTTTTCCATTTATACTAATAACTGCAGAATTTTTATCACTTACAGTGTTAGACACAGTACGAGAAGTAAGAGCGGGTGAATGAACAAATAATGGTGGACAGGCTGATGATGATGTAGTTACAGTTTCAACTTTGGTCGAATTGCTGTTAACATTTTTGAATAATGAAAGTGAATTAGAAACAACACCTATCCCTTTATTTGAAGGAGAATACATTTTTAAAAACTGAGAGTTAGGGATGGATGACGATAAGTTTGTAGGATTACTAAGTATTGAAGTATTTTTAAAAATCGGCTCTAAAGGTGGCAATTCATCCGATGCTGAATTGTTTGATGCTAATAAAGGCGAAATGCAGCCTTTTGGCTCAGGTGGAGGTAGTTTATATACAAGTTCATTGGCATTAACAAAATCCATAAGATCTTTCATGTAAGCATTTAACTGAGTGGTACTAAGAAGATCTTCTTCACATTCAAGCTGAAGTGTTATATCTGATGAATTACAAGATGTATCATCATTCTTTATCAAATCTTCTTCAAGAACTTTATCAATGCTGATATCATTTGGCGGTTCCTTGGGAGGCTCATTTTGTTGCACATTTGTAGCTGGTCTTGGATTAAATGTGAAAGTTACTGGTTGCTGTAGTGTCGATGACTGTTGAAGTGTTATTGGTTGTTGTACTGGTGCAGGAAAAGAAGCCTAAAAATTTTTTTTATAATTATTAATTTCTTAAATATATATATATATTTATTTATATCATTTAACAGAAATAATGAGAAGGGCAAATAGTTCTGAAAAGAAGGTGATCTCAATTTTCCCTTTCTGTTGTCACTCCTATTTCCCCAAAAAAGTTAATTATATTTTTACACCATTTATAAGAAAAAGAAAACATTGAATTAAGAGTACTATAAGTGTTCAGTAAAACAATTGAAAAAGTCCATCGATTTGTTTACGTCTAACTGTTGATATTTAATAATACTAATATCTCTGTGGCACATACAATAATGTACATGAGCGTGCATACATGTATATGCAGTGCAATTGTGACAATCTATACTAAAGAAGAAACTCATAAAATGAACAATTTCAAACTCATTTGCAAAACTAACATATGTAAGAGTCAAAATTTTATATTCAGTTAAATGTTAAAAAGGGATGGGAATTAAAAGTTTTTCAAAAAGCATTTCAAAATAAAGAAATCTGATCACCATAAAAAATTCCAAAATCAATTTGAAATCATTCTAATCTGTACTACTATCATAAATGTGAAAGTTTGGATGGATGGATGATGGGGTTCAATCACGCCAGAACGGCTGAAGGAAATTCAATGAAATTTAGCACATAGATAGATTATAGTCAACAGAAGAACATAGGCTAATTTTTATTCTGGTTAATTGAGTGGTTAATTTTTTATTAATTAAACACAAACTTTTCCACCCAATAATAAAAAATAAAAAAATCTGAAAAAATCTGCCTGAGCTTTTTGAATTGTTTGTTTTTATTTTTCTATTTCCGGTGTTCTTTTAATATTATCTTACTATTCTAAAGGAATGTTTATTAAATTTTTTTATCATGCTGTTCTTGTGTTAATATAATTTGATTATTTCCTATTCATTTCTCTTGATTTTTTTTTCTTGCTGTACTTATTTCTTTTGCCTATTTTCAGCATTTTCAATTAAATTTTTTAGTGCATTCCGTATTACTGCATTTATTGGTATTTTTTTCTATTTTCTGTTAATTTGCTGCAATGGGCATCAAAACCTTGTGATTGGAAATGCCATTTCGCTAACATTTGGTGACAAACTATTTTTTTGGCGAAAATTACTATATATTAAAATTGTTCCACTATGTGTTTTTGTAATGAAATTGTATTTGTGTTAGCTATATATTTTTTATATATGCTTAAAGCGGTATGTTTCCGTTAGCAAATAATTTAGAATTCCGCCAAATTTTCTCAAATTTCTTTGGCGATTGTTCGTTTGCGCCCGACAAACGGAAAAGTACCCTTATGGTTTTAATAACATAACATTTCCCCCCCATGCTTATGATGTTAGACGTAACGGTTATTTCAAATGATTCTGTTTATTTTTGTAGTGTATGATAAATTTAAAATTAAACTGTTAATTAATAGATCTTTTGATTCCTTCAGAAGTGCTTTTGAATGAAAATAAAACAGATGAATTGAAACTAAAATTTTCTAATCAGCATTGCAATCCCCCAACTGGTGCTTAAAATTCACGTCTTTGCGTTGCTTTAATTGACGTTAAAAATTTGTGCATGCATACGGTTTCGATAACATTTTAGACTGTCAGTTCTCACATACACACATCAAAATTTCCATGCGTACAAAGTCACTGGTAAGAGCTAGTAATATATAATGGAAGTTCCAATTCTAATAATACATAATGGAAGTACACTTAACTGGAAATTAAAATAATTAATTATATTGGTATTTGTAAAAATATTTTCAGAACAGTAATATTAGAAACATTCAGGATAACTATATGCATAGCAGTAACATTAAATGCTAGAGTATATTAATGACATAATTTATTGTATTAATGAGAAAATTTATTTATTGTTGTTATATTTTTCAGAACAATTTAAAATACAATTCAGATTAAATGATAAAAAGTTTTTTTAAAAAATCTGATACTTAAATAAAACTGGATGAGAATAAATAAATCATTAAATGGAAAAATACTCACAATTTGAATACATAATTATTTCCATATTAGGAAATACTTATTATAAAGAGTGATTATTTTCTGCTATATGATGTAGAATTGTCACCATTTAACTTAAGTCAATTACAAAAACAATTATGTTGAAGAGATTTCCTTCAAAGCAGGAAAATAATTAATAGAGATAAGACCTAGATATTAGGATGAACCTTTTAATTGATTATTTCAAAAACAAACCAAAAACAAAACAGGCAGCATATTTAACATAAATATGTTACATATATATTGAGTTTTGCTTTATTGCAGATCATTAAGAAGAATTTAACAGTCCCCAAAGTAAAGAAAAAAAGCTAGAGTTATTCCAATAAATAATATTTATTTTAAAAAAAATAGTTCAGGACCAAATGAAATATTTTCAGATAAAATTGCCTGTAAAAAATAAAACGATCAGGAACATTGATTTTTTAAAAGAATGACTGGATGATATTACAAAAAAGATCAACTTTGTAAGACAAATGTTTTTCATTAAATTTTAATGTGATTAAAGTGGTACATAATTACCTACAATCATAAATAATTGGATTATTTTGAGATCTACAACACTAAATATACTGCCAATTAAAATTTGAAAACAAATTTGCAAAAGGCCACAAAAAATCATTTCTATCATAAAAAATGCATCACGCATTCTTTGTTTTTTAAGGCTAGGATGTTTAAATTAAACTAACGAATTACAAATACTATTTCCATAAATATAGAAAAAATTCTATCTACACATTGAAACTCAACAACCTAGATAAAATTTAAAAAAATAAATAAAAATTTAATAGCCTATTGTCTTAAAATCATTACATTTTGGTGTCATGCTTGGTCTTGTAATTGACCCTCCTATATAGCCGATACCTGATATTAAAAAATTTTTGAACTTTTTTGTTTGTGTGTGTGTGTAATGATAACTTTCTCTTTGTTTTTGACAGGTATAATCATATGTGTATCAAAAAATGAAGCCTGAAGAGCTTTGGAATTTTCTATGCTACTATTATTTAGATATTAACAAAACTTTGCAAACATGTTCAATCTTTTACCCATATTAAAAAATACAAATATATATATATATATATTAAAGGCGATTTTAAATGAGTTTTCAACGAGAACTGCCAATGAAAACAATAGAAGGCACATTAAATTATTGTTCTGTAATCATCCAAGTGTTCTCATTCTGTAATAAAAGATACGTATTTTCTTTGAATTTTTATGATTCATTTTTCAGATAAAATAAATGTATAAATAATTTATAATATGAATTAAAATAATTTGAATGGCTTAAAACAGAAACTATCGACGTTACTAAAAAACAACTAAAAGAAATTTGTTAACAAGAAAAAAACTAAAAGAAACTAAACTTCAAACAGGATTTATAAACAGTATGAAGTATGTTTAAGAATAATTAGACTTTATCGTCTATATTAGAAATGCTGTAAGACTAATACTTACTGGCTGTATTCTAGGTAATATAGGCTTAAGATGATGTCGACCGTCCTGTATCATTAAGGTAACAGGTTGGGCGAATATAGCCTGTGGTACAGTGGGAGGAGACGGTCTATAACTACCTACTTTACTTTTAAAATGAAGAGCACAAACTCTTGCTGCAGGGTTCGAGCCAACGTACTTTGGTATACCCAAGATCTTGCAAAATGTTTCTCTTCGCATTAAATCGGCGGGTAATGGATACAAATCCATTTTAGCATAAGTATTCTTGTAATTCCTGCATTGTTTAACGCAGCAATATTTGTCAAGAGTTTCTGATGATTTGTTACTCATCCTTATACTCGAATTTAACACGAAGTTTTTATAATGTTATTCTCAATCATTTATAAATCAGTAAGTATCCCAAGACAGGGCAAAGAAAATTAAATACTCTCCCTGATCATTATTGTGTCGATCCACCTGAATGAATATACAGAATACATCAACGTGGTAACATTTCTTTTTTAGAATAGCTCCAAACAACAAGAAATTCTTTCATCTTTATTATTTTCATTGAGCGCAATATCAACACTGACCTGATTGCCATTCAAACTGACATGAAAGCTCTGTTATTTATCCAAATATTGTGAATTTATTCTATCATCTGCTCATCATTTTTTTGTCATCATTTAATCAATTTACACTGAAAATCAACTAAAAAAGTTATTATTCTTAATCCATTGAAGCTCTTAATTTCTTTTGCATTTTATCAACCAATTATAGATATAAATACCCTCATTTTCATATCACATATATTTATTAGAGAGTAATCGATTGCTATAATTAGTAATTAAAATACGTATTGTTCTAAAATTCTCAAAACCAAAATTAATATAATTATATTAAATAAGTGCAGAGACCTGTTCTCAAGCAATCAATCAGTTCAGGTTTTGTTCTAAGAATATCTCATCCTTCCTTCTGTCTCGCGTAAAACGAAAATAAATATATAGACAAAACATTTGAAAGTTTGCATAAAGATTGCATATTTTAAAACATCATATTATGAAAACTTGTGCAGTTCGATCATGTGGCAATGATTCTAATAAAAGACGAGATTTGTGTTTTTTTAACATACCCAAAGATCCTGTTCGAAGAGAGGATTGGTTGGAAGTGTTAGGGATAAATTCTAGAAAAAATATAAATCATTTAACAGTATGTGAAATCCATTTTAAAGAAAAAGATTTTAAATCGGGAAAGAAAAAAGTTCTTAAATCTCATGTTATTCCTGTTTTGAGTCTTGGCCAAAGTGATCCTGTTGACAGTGATGAATATTTCATACATTATGACATTGGAGATGATCCTGAAATTTTTGAATTTCAAGCTGAAATGTCTCCTACCAATACTCAAGTTGTAGTGAAAAAAGAGCCAGATGAAGAGAAGCCAGATCATGAACCAGCTCCTGATTTGGTTTGAAGAATTTTAATTTCTTTTAAATATTTCTGTTATAAATTTTGAATCAAATTATGCTTTTAGTTTACCATTTAAAAGGAGGTGTATGTTTCTTATTTTTTGAATTTTCAGTATTATAGAAAAATCGTAATAAATATTGTCAATATTTCTCTTATTTAATAATATGGTTTTTAACTAAAATATATTTGACTTTTTTTAATACAAATTATGTATTATAAAGCATATTAAACACTTATAATTATTCTTTTCATGTTTGTACTTAAATCTCAACTGATGCTGTTTTCTAATTATTCTTTCAAATATCGGAATATGAGATTTAATAGAATTTGGATATCACATTTTAATAATTTTCCCCTTAATCTTTAAAAAACCAATGATAAAAATATCTGAATCTATATATATGTACATATACTATCATATTTTATATAGTTTGCTCTTTAATAAAACGTCAAAATTAGTGTGTTCACATAGAGGAAAAATATTAGTAATATAACCTTTCTGTTACTCTAAAATGGTCAAACTTTAATTTAATTATATTGTATTAATGCTTCATGGCATTTTCTGTTATTAAAGAGAAAAACAAACTAATTTTTGTTAGGAGTAATTGCACTAAACCAAATCAATCTGGAATTTCTGCCTTTAATTAACTAATAAATTTCTTTCAGTTTCTCATTATTATAGTTATAATAAATGCTTGAATTCCATAAAAAGTATGTGTATATTGATGAAAAAAATGGAATTTCTATCTATTATTATTAATATGCATACATTCCAGTATTAAAAATAAAATAGCAAGAAAAGCAGAAAAAAGACAATTATTAAAAAATATATAGCTTATTTAATGACTTTTTATAAAAGTATTTTTGCTTTTTAAAACTCATGTTCCTTAATTTAAATGGCATTATCACCAAAAAAAAGCAAAAAATTACCAAATAATGCAGAATGCTGCAAATTTCTTTGGCAATTTTTTTGCCTGTGCCCGGCTAATGGAAAAGTACCATTAAATCAAGTAAACCAAATATTTTATTGGAAATCTAAATAAAATTGTTTTGATATTATACAAAGTTCAACAAAAATCAGTTAACTGTTTTGCTTTTTATATAATTAGATGACATTTTTAATATTTAGTGTATTATTATGATTTAATTTAAAATTTATAAAACACGACTTTTTTATAGACTTCTTATAATTTTTGTGGTGTATTTTAATAAGTTATGAGCAAAAATCAAAGCTGTTAAAAATAAATTAGAAATTTTTTGCTTATAAGATTAAATTATGTGCGATGAACTGATAAATCTTTTAATTGATAACATTATTAATCGTTACTGTCTAAAATATTTATTTTACTATATAGTTTAATACTATTTTTTTATGTTTTACACTCTTACTTTCAATATAATTTAATTCATTTAAATAACTCTATAATAATTTAAATCACAACATTTTAAAATAGTTCTGAATGCTAGCCAATTGTAACAGCAGCCCAAAAAGCACAAAGAAAAAATTTCACTAATTTGGGGATTTCTATCATTAAACTGGATAGCATGTGATTCTTGCATTCATAAGAAATTTTTCGTAATAAATAACAATGCACTAAAGTATATTTTATAATTTACCGACAACTTTTTCTTGTCACTTTTTGGTTGCTTTTAAAACTAGTACTTACCAGTCAGTACTTAAATTTGAAAATCAACTTAAACACTTTAAATGCATTTAATTTTTTTAAAAAAAATATTTATAAACTGTACAGATTTCTAAAAAAAATGTAGAAAAGAATTCTCCCCCCACCCTTACATTTTAAATATGATACATCAAAAACATAGTCACAGACTTCTTTTCTGCACTTATTATAAGAGCAAACCAACTAAAAAAAGGAATTCAAAGTAGAAATCCAGAATGATATCGATCCAACTACGATGATATATTTAAAAGGATACTTAAAGACTTTCTCCATTCTCTCTTATACATTAGGCACTACCAGATATTGAAAAACTGGAATGTCTACTTTGAACAGACTGTAGGAAATACAGACCATGTTAAACTTTATACAATATTTAAAAAATGACATCTATGGTTGCAAAATTCAAGTTATCATGCGAGCCATTTTTATTTTTAAGTGATTTTTTTATGTTTAATTAATTTAAGTAATCAACCAGTTTAAACCATTTTGAAAAAATTATGAAACTTCTCTCTCTCTCTCTCTAATAATAATAATAATTTTTTTGACCTACATTTTCAATTTATCTAGCTGGCAAACAAAGTTTTGTAGCTTGATTGATTTTAAAAATATACAAAAAAATAGTAATTTCAACAAAACTTTCACTATTACTGGAAGTTATTGTATATGTGGTAAAATCCAATGAACATAATGTAGATTGATATTTACAGTATTTTGAGAAGTACAATTAATAAGAATGTGCTTATAATATCTTTAAAGAATAAATATAAGTTGTGTTTTTCAAAATTGCAATAGTTAAATTGAAATAGAATTCAAAAAAAAAAAACTAAACGATAATCTTCTGAGCATGAGATTACTTATATAAAAGTAAGAAATCGTAAGCAAGCTGGAACATAACATCCTTTCATAAAAACGACAATCAAAAAGCATTTGATAGTAACTTTAATTAAATATTTTAAACAATACTTGCAAAATGAGACTCAAATGTCATGGATATGGATAACTCACTAATTACTAGTGAAAAAACAAATATTTTTTTGCCTACATTATTTCAGAGATACCAAAACAACATCTCGCATGATAAAAGAAAACATTATTACTTCTTTTCTTTTATGCATCACATTTAAATATGATACATTTATTAATTTTAGCCTGGTGTATGCTTAATCTTTCATGAGTTGTTAACAGGAATGTTCTTTGAGACCACCACATAAGGAATCATGCTATGCTAACAAATTAGGAAAGTGTGATAATAATCCCCTGAAATTTTTTCCAGGCCTTTATTTATCTTCTACTCAAATTGCTCATCGTGTTAAAATGTTATGAAAGTTATTTTCAAAATGTGTAGAGGATTTTTTTTGATACATTCAATTGTTTTGCTGATACATATTTGAAATAAATAATTGACTCCATCACTAAAAAAATTAACTCAGAATAGTATGAGATGTTATAAATCTTATTGCTATTTATATATCTCAGCAACTTCTTTAAACTGATTTTACAATCTAACATGCGATTCAATCTCTTGGATTTGGTTTGAATTGGTGTTCAATCCAAGAGGGATAAGAAACAACTATAAAAACTCCCTTTAAACAACATCTTACATTTTCCTCTCAACATTCATCTCAAAGATTTTACACATAAAAATAATAGGGTGTATGCAATATATTTAAATGTGAGGGAAAAGGAATTTACAAATAGCTAGCTTAGTTTTGCATCCATTCCCAGGTATACCAATGATGCATTTTGCGTCCATAAAAAGGACATTTACACTATGATAAATATAATTGAACAAAATAAACGTTATTGAAAATTGTTCTAACATCTCATAATTTAAAGGGGAAATCAGATAAATCAGCTGATATTATAGTTAGTCCGAATATTTGTATAGCTCCTTACTAGATTTTTTTTATCATGTGAAAAAATGTTGTTTTAGTTTATGGTTTTTGAAGCCTCAAAATGCATAAGCAACAAATTGTTATTTATTGCTTTTGAGGTATGAATTTTTCCCTTTTAGAATCATTAGAAAATAATACAGAGAGTTGTCTAATTTGGCTATTTATTAGCCAAAAAAAGTCATTTAAAAATAGAAATTTAATTCGTAATTCAAAAGTTTCAGTCAATGGCAAATTTTTTACTTTTTTAAAATGTTTTTACTATGTGAGAACATGATGCTTAATTGGTTTAAGGTTTTTGGAGCCAGAAAATTTGGCGATTTGTCACTTTCAGGACATTAATTTTCAGCTTTTAGGATTATTGGAAAATAATAAATATGGTTGCCCCATTTGACGACTTATCACCGACAAAGAGTTACAACTTGGCACGGATGTCCGCCATGTACCCGTTTCTTGATATATCGAGTATCGACGCATGAGTATTCTGATAGTCACACTGTTTCTAACCTGTTTAAAATTGGTTAATGACTTAAATTAAGACAAACAATGCCGAAAAAATATTAATGCTTTCCTATGATAACGTGAAAGTTGAGATACCAGATTTCAATTTATTATTATTTTTTTAATCATGTGAGTATATGATGTTTTGGTTTGAGGTTTTTGAAGCATCAAAATGCGTAGGCAACAAATTGGCAATTTATTCCTTTCAAGGCATCCATTTGTTGCTTTTATTATTATTGGAGATTGATGCAAATAACTGTGTTATTTAACAATTCATCGCCAAAAAAATCATTTAAAAATTAAAATTTAATTTGTAGTTCAAAAGTTTAAGTTAATGGCAACGTTGTTACATATATATATATTAGTTTAGTGAAAGTGGCAACACTGCTGTAATATTCTAAGAAATAAAAGATTATAGTTTTGTATTTGTATTTTTCCACTATAACTACCGAATATGTATTAAATTGAATCTGTGGAATTGCTTTGTAATTGTTAGCTGACAAACTTTAATTTGTTTTTGTGTGTGCGGGGTCTCTTGTGATTATTGATAAAACCTTTTTTTGCTCTCTACATACGGAAACAGGGGATAACAGTCAGTGATTCTATAAATCCTAGTGTCTCACTTCTTTCGCTTCAACATACAAGTTTTTTTGTGTGATTTTTTTTTTTTTAGAAAACGACGTTTTTGATTGCATGTTAAACTGAATAAAGCATAAATGGCGCGTCCTAAGCTTTCTCCCGATGAAGCCCTTCGAAGAAAAAAAGAAAGGGAACGAAAATGCAAACAGAGACCGGAAGCTAAAGAAAGAAATCGATTAGATCAACAAAGACGCAGAGCTTTGAAACGACAAATGCGTCTATTAACAAAAAAGATTGATGTAAATTTAAACTTAGAAGCTGCTCGAATTAAACATGAACGTAAAATAGCTTTACAGCGGGAACGAAGAAAACGGAAACGTATGCAGTGTGTTTCAGATTCTCAATCGCAACACTCAATTTTAAACATAGAACGTACCCTTTTGGATTCTGAATCACAACCATCAACTTTAAACGCAAAAAGTCTCCCTTTCGATTCTGAGTTTCAAATATCGCTTTCTAGTTCTAATCAACTCGTCGAAAATTTCAATCCTTCTACAGAGAAATTACGGAACGAGGATCAATCAACTAATTGCCAGAATGTTTCAGATGATCCAGTCCACCTATGCATAAGTGTGAAAATTTAGAGTTATAAATTATTTAATTATATTCAGTTTTTTTTATTTTTAACACAAAATCATAGTAATAAAGAAACTGAGTATTATCTGGCATTGGTAAATTAAGTTTTCTTAACTAATAATATCTGAGCATGGTAACTGCTTGATTGTATTTCCTTTGTATAATTTCCATAGTTGTTTGTGTAAAGAAATGCTCCTAGTCTCTTTCATCATCATTAAGCTATTAATTTTTGCCCCATTTTTTTATGTCCAATTTACGAATCTAGAAGAGATTGCTTGTAAAATATGCATAATTTATCTATCAAGTTTACAGTTCTTGTGTTTGTTATTACTTTAAAATAACCTTTATATTCTCATTGTTTTTTATCTTTGTTAACCCGGCACAAGCCAAGGATTTGTGCAGGAGCTTACGATGGATTATAAATCTTCTTCCTTCTATATAAGTGATAAAATTTGATTAAACTGAACAAATTTATGACCATTTTTAGATTTCAGCATACCATATTAAAATATAAAGGGGGGAGTGCAAAAAAAAGTTTTTTGAGGTTTCTTTTACAGGTGATTTATTTAAATCCATCAATATCCATATAGCAACACATTTGAGGTTTAAAATAAATACTAATAAATTGTAAAAATAAAAATGTTATTAAAAATTTCTTGAAATATTTTAATTATGAAATATTAATTTTTTTTGAATTCCTCCTTAAAATGTTGTCATTCTGCATTTCAATGTCTGCATCTTTTTTAGAAATAATGCTGAGAAAGGTTTTGGTTTATATATAGATATTATAAAAGCTGACTTAATTTTCATCTTTATTTCTTTATTCACTGTGTAGTCTGATATATCTTCAATATTTTTCAGTAGAAGATATTGGACAAATATAGAAATACATATTAAAGTTTTAAATGTACTAATTTAAAAAATATATTTTATTATAAAACAAAACATACTATGTTTGGAAAATATGTGATCTAGATATGCAAGCACTAAGGTACTTAATTTCCTTGTCTAAGATACCTTTAAAAAATATTCCCAGTAATTTATTTCTATGCATGTTGCCAGATAATATTATTATATTATTTTCATAAAAACAGTACCAAAAAACGATAATTTTGGGATTAATGTTTGTCTAATGTTTCATAATTAAAACATTTTGTTCATTTGGATTACATGAAAAATTTGTTTTGTTTGAATATGAAAAATTTGTTTGTTTAATGCTTAATGTTGTAATAATTGTTTAATATGATAGTAACAAATTGCTATAGTTTATAATTTAAAACAAATGAAAACTTCCATTTTAATTTTTATCATTTATTTAGGAACAGGAAACTGGCCGAAGACCGTCAAGAAGAGCTGCTATTGTAGCTGCCAAAAAAATTTTCAACACTGTTCGTAATTTAAGCATCGCTGATAATCCTACTGATCATTCCGTCAATCCTTTACCTAGTCCAAAATCTCTAAATGCACCACATCCTTACAGTAGGTCTTCAAAGCCAAAGAAAAATTCACTGCCACCGCCAGAGCCATCTGCAGACATCAATGTTGATCTTGAAATGGAATGCTATGAAGAACTCTTAAGTCCAGTTCAGAATGAATTCTTGTATGATGCCCAAGTGCAGTATAATATTAATATGAAAAACTTTAGAGAATTGGTTGCAGACAATGTGAAAATTATTCAAACTGATGCAAATGGAGTGCCCATCTTTGTAACTTCTTCTCTTAATAGAAATAAAAAAAGAGGAAATGCAACAGTCAATTCTAAGCCAGCCAGAAACAAACCAGTGAATACCAATCCTACAATGGTTGTACCAATGAGATTAATTCAAGCACCTATTATGATTACCTAAATTGAATTTTACATTTGTGTAAGTATGATTTTTTGATTAAAAGTGTCAAAAGTATGACTCATTAAATCATTTAGTTCAATCTAGAAATCTGATGGTTTTAGATGACTAAAATTGTAGATAAATTGGTTTTTTTATTGATCCTTGATTGATTCTTTTAATTTTATATAAATGAACAATTTTTGAAACAAAAAAAAAATGTATAACTGCTTCTGAGTTAAACCAATTTCCATATAATGATACCGAGATTGTTTAAGATATATGGCTTCCTTTTTGCTGCTTTTATCTCAAATTATCCTTGATTTCAACTTGAAATTGGGAATTGGATAACAAAATGAATATAGAAATGAAATAATTTGAAATTGTTAATTATCATAAAGTAATAATCCCACTGTTGTGAGTATTTTCTTGAAACGTAATAATCCCACTGTTGTGAGTATTTTCTTTTTTCACATCCTCAGGAAGTTAAAAAATTTCCATCAATGTAATATAGGTAAAATCGTCATTTCACAGAAATGATATTTTTTAGTGCTCAAAACAACATTTAAAAAATAAAATTTGAAATTGTCTTCTTTATGAACTATGTATGTAAATATTTGTAATAGTTGAAATTTGAACAGCTTAGCTCTAATTTTCTTAATATTATGTATTTTTAACAACTTTTACTTCAAACAACAAATATATTCACTTATAATTTTTCATAAATGTTTCCCCCCCCCTTTTCTTCTGAGGACTTATTGGTATTGAAAAGTTGAGCTGTTTTTATTTGATTAGATATTACATTTACATTTTGGTCTAAAGGCCTTTAATCAAAATTCTATTTTTTAGTACTATAATATAATTAAATTAAGTAAAAGTGTAGTTTGTTTAAATGAATCTGTATTATTTGTTTCATCTCTTATTGCATCTGCATGTCCTGGAAATCATTCTGACTGAATGAATAAATCCTACTTTTGCATGGATTATATGTAAAAATGGATTGCTTGGATTAATGATTTACATATATTTAAGTAGAAAGAGCTCTTCTTATGTGGAATTTAAAATTCTAATGCAGCAAAAGTTGGTTAACATAGCCTCTAAAATTCATAATAAATAAAAGATAAAATTAATTTTTTTTAAAATGTTGTCAGAAGCAAAAAAGTTAATTTTTCATTTATTTGCAAGTTTAGATCATTGAATCACATTAAAACAGTTTGATAGAATGTACAGTTTTTATTAAATGCCTTAAATCAGATTATTAAATATTAATTGCGAGATAATGTTTCTTTACATCACCATTGTAAAACAATAAGATAAAAACATTTATATGGAAGCAATGTGCATCATTTCCAAAATCTTAAATGAATTTAATTAATGACATAATCTTAATTTAATGTTGACCCCAAGTTGGTCGCCAATATGGAAACTCGAACACAATACTCTTATAGTAACCGTAATTATGTTTTGTTTACTTCTTCCTACAATGATTGAGTTGTAAATGCGCTTCAATGCTTTTTTAATATATTTCCTATTAAATCCATTCTTTATGCGTCTTTGTCTTTCTCAATTATTTATTATTTACTGGTCATGTTATCCACACAGTCCTTATTTTCAATGTGCTAGTGAAGCCACTAGTTTCCCGCTCCCATGGCTAGCGAAGCCGTAGTATGTTTTTTTAAGTTAAAAAATTCTGCCCGGCATCTGTTACTGAGTCTGGAAAAAAAATGCTTGGCTATAAAAAAAATCATACAAATAATTGTATTGTGAAAAGTGGTGACCATAACTATCCTATAGAAGTGTTTGTTTACTTTGTCCACCATCTTTATTGGCGACTTGGCATCCTTTGTGTTGCAAGGGGCACGCTAAACATAACTTTTGCCCATTAATTTAATTCTAAAATGTTTTTCCCAGTAAAATTGCTCCATTGAAATTTACATAAATCTGAAAATTGAGGGTATCTTAAACTGTAAAGTTGATTTTAAAAATAACCAGCTTTATTTCAAGACAAAAAATTACTGCATATAATAAATTGGGCAATTTTGGTTCTTTTTTCCTCTTCAGCTGTTAAATTTCTAGTTTAATTTTTCTTATAATCTGTTGATTAGAAAATACTCATTGATTAGAAAATACAATTTTTAGTAAAATAATTTTATGTTTGCACAGTTTTATTTACTCTTTTGACAATCAATCATAAATGTATTTTATATATTATTTTTTATTTCAGGATGAAGGAAAAAAATTCAGAAATGTTGGCTCTTATTTTGTCCAAATGCATTTATATTTTTGGTATTATGTTATTAGTTTTATATGTTATTAGAAGATCAAATATGGTTTATTGTTATTTTAAAATTTGAATTTATTTACATTTGCTTGTTTTGTTTTGTTTGTTTGTTTTTAGTGATAGATAATCCAGTCATTTATTGTTAATTTAAAGTGTCCATAATAATATTTTCTTCACTTTTTATATAATGTTTTTTAAATTCCATTTCAGCTAGAAAAATATTGTAGACCTCTTGATGTTTATATATGCAACCCTATCTAAAGATTCAATCGTTACTTTTTCTGGCATTGCTTTATGTGATTTTCTTATTGTTTGTATGGAAGTGTCAGGACTCAGTTCAATAATTATTCTTTAAAAACTAAATACATTTTTGATGAAAAAATGTACTTTTCCTTCCCCGCACAAACAAATAGATTTTCAAATATTTCAAATGAGTTGAAAACTGCCAATGATTATTGCTTTAAGGTATGTGCCTACCTTTGGAGGCTTTTTTTTTTTTTGAAATATTTAAATTTTCCAGAAACAAAAGATGTTTTTATTTAAAATGGGACATAAAACTTTGAATTTAGATGTAATTTTTAAAAAAATATCATTAATTTTGGAAATATTGGTAATTTTGAGTCACATTTTAGTGAAAAATTGCACTTATGGTAAAGTTCCTACCAAAAATTCTAATTTATATAGCTCAATAATGTTTATACATGACATAAATAATACCCTTATATGTGTTATGAACTAAAAACTTTGCAATATTTTGAAAAGTTTTTGAAATTTTGTGTCAAAACTCATTTTTTTAAGAAAAAAAGGCATTTTTTTACTACAAAAAAAGCAATGAAATTTTAAAAAATAAAAATAGAGATTAGGTTTTAGTTCATAACACAGATAATGTATATTTAAACATTTTGTCAAAATTTCATTTCAAAATCTGAAAAAGAATTTTTTTGTTGATATTTAGCGTTAAACAAAATATTGAAAAACACAGTTTTCCAGAAAACACAAGATTTTATTGCACCATAAAAACTTTTTAACTATTTTTTTATTCTCAAAATTCACCATATTTGTATGTTAAGCCCTCTTTAACCTCATTTTTAATTAATTTTTTTTCTTTCAGCTTTTTTTCTAGTCAATTTAGTGGAGGGCAATGATTGACGCTTTGATTTTTTTAATGCATTTATCATCAATTCCCATATAGAGTTTTAAAGTCTGAGGATTAATTGGAATTGTCAAATGTTTAAAAATAGGCAATAGTCCTTTATATCCAGAATTAAATAATATTGCTGCCATATAAGCCTCTAAAAACCAAGTTTCCTTCTCCACAAAATGTTCTTTAGGTAAAATTGACCACAAGACGCTGTTAAAACTTTCATTATTGTTCTGTGTCATACCATGCAAGCATTTTTTTAATAATTCTGTCACAGAGTTCTAAATACATGGATTTCACAGCTTTCATGACAGAACTAGGAAGATCTGGTGACTTTTTGAATATTTTTTGCCATTGCATATAGCTTGCTGATATCGACACCAGCTGTCACGCCCTTCTGGACACTGCCCATGCATCAAATGTCTTCTGCTCGAACAGCAGTGAAAGAAAGCAGCTATGACAGCAGATTGCATTTTTGCAATATCTCCAACATTACTGTGGAGGGCAATTCCATAGTAATTTTGAAGTTTATCAATGAATTTATCTGTTAATTTTCCTTTCTCACCGAGTCCTTTGAATTTCTTTTTTAGTTTTCTCAGTCTTGATCCTACTCTTTTCTGAACATGTCCTATACATTCAAGTTTTGTAACACTGTCTTTTCCATAATCATCTTTCACTTTTAAAAAAGCCTTAGAGTCACCATCACCAAAATATTCAGTGTATTGCAAATGTTATTTCAATACTGAACGTTCAAAAATTCTGTATACCCCAACAGCTTCCATATTACCTGATGACCCTTTGTATTTAGAGCATTCATGGTTGCTAATAATTTTTTGTTCACACATTCTGCAGTATTGCGTCATCACTTCTAAATCCAAAATTTTTCCAATATCTATGGATATAGCATAAACAAAGCCATTTAGTGACATGGCCTCTCTGTTGCCATGTACCATCTACAGAAACACCACAGGTTGTGCTTTTTTTCAAATTCTGTACTTTTTTAGATGCAGCTTTTAGATTTTCTTCACAACAGTACTTCACTGATTCTAATAGTTTCACTTCATGAGTTCTAAAAGTTTATTTAGACACATATGGCAAATTTAATGTGCCCAGCAATTTCTTCCCAGAAGAAAATCCTCTACCAATTAATCTTAATGGCAATACCAATAAAGTATTTGTAGAAGATATTTTACTTATTTTGGGGGTTGATGTGAATCCAGCCATAAATCCACAATCACAAGATAATGTAAAATTAGAGCAAAGACCTTCTTTGGAATATTCAGTCAATTTCACACCTGTTCCAAAACAATGAGGGCAAGAAAGAATTGCAAGCATTTGAATTAAAGTTTGTATATCGATTATCCTGTTACCATTTAACTCCTGAACGTCCGATTTCAGCTCGTCAGCAGTTTCCAAAGTCTTCAGCTTTGCTGCACTTGCAATAGATACATCATTTTTAGGCTTGGCATTACTGTACCTATTTCCGTAAAAGATACATTTTTTAGACACTTTAGATCGAGCTTTCGGCATTTTTATATAAGAACTGGAATTTAACTTTAAAACAGGAAAAATAAGAAGAATTGGGCTAAAATTGTGAAGAAATCGATTGCACACAAGAAAAACGCTTTTGAATTATGCGTGTAAACAAGCTACAAATGATAATAGTATTGCCATTCAGCTACTAAAACTTAAATAAAAAAACTGCTGCCAGATTTTAAAAGAATAGTTAAAAATGAAAGAGAAAAAAAAGAACGCTTATTTATATTTAAAAAACAGATTTTGACATTTTTACCGCTTAAAAGTTATAAAATAATCGAGTAAATGTTTAGTTAACATTTTTTGCTTCCCTTTAAATTCCCACTTCCGGCTGCAAAAAGTCAACTTCTGGTTTATTAATTAGGCTGTAACTTTGCTCCTAATTAACGTAAGAACAAAAATGAAACAGTTTTGGAATCTTAAATGTAAGGGCTATAAAATGAGCACGTAATAAAAAATTCGATAATTTTCATGTAAACATATTTTAGGGTAGGCACATACCTTAAAAAAGTAAATGTTTTTAGTAATTTACAATTTTGCATTCTTTTTCTCATTTATGTTCATTTCAAATAAGTGCTCTAAATAGCTATATAGAAAATATCTTATTTTAATCAATAAATGTGCTGCTGAAAAAATTATAATGTCTAACATTTTATAAATTCCCTGGTCTTATTAGTAATTTTAAATGAAACATTCTTCCTAACTAATTAATACTCTAAACAATATATATATATATATATATATATATATATATATATATA